>JAQBSW010006020.1:0-52071 GCA_029291075.1 Eudiplozoon nipponicum
TAAATATTGTCAGTCATAAGTCGATATGAGAAACGGCATTATCTATAAACTTTGACAATGAAACTAAATTATAAATGTATATATATATATATATATATATATATATATGTATATGTATATATATATATATATATATATATATATATATATATATGGTATATAAACAATTCTTACACGAAATACGCAACAAATCGTAATCGTTGTCAAATCTCGATCCATTAATACAAAATTTACCAGATCGCAAAATTCGCTTTTTAATACAATAGTAAAGACAAGCCAACAAACACACAAATTGACACGAAAAATAACCGAAAAACTGAAAGTCAGACTATCTATCATCCTTAAAATAAAAATAAAATGGATTGAAAACCCAGAATGCATATAGGTGAAGTATTGTGATTTTCAGTTGAGTATTACGGAAAAACCGGCCATTATCTACAATAAACATGCACTTTGTTATTAAATGTTATCTCTTCCTAATAAAATATACAATGTAATTTTCAAATGAAATGGACATTATAAATAATTTAATAAATGAATTATATATATATATATATATATATATATATATATACATGTGTGTGTGTGTGTGTGCGTAAGCATACTCAGTTATATATCGATCCATTAATCATTTATGAAAAACTAAACAAATTTAAAGTGAGAATGGTAACTTTAAGAATATTTTTGTTGGTCTTAGTAATACATTATAAGTCATTTATGCATAACGTTATGACGTATATTTCGGACGTACACGTTTCTTTTAATTTTAAGCAAAACAATAATGCCAATATGTTGTTGCCAAGACCTATTTTCCCAATTCACTTGGGAACAAAGCAAACTGAATGCCAATATTTAATTTGACCATTCGCTATTATCAAGTTGGTAAGTGTCTGCATTTAATGAATTCAACCAGCGCCTATTTCGAAAATGACTATATTTGCATTCAGTGTTGCTCGTTATTATTTTTATTATGATTATCATTATTAACTTTATTTTTGTAATTATTATTTTTAATTTTATGTTTTTATTATTATTATTATTATTATTATTATTATTATTATTATTATTATTATTATTATTATTATTAATATATATATATTATTATTATTATTATTATTATTATTATTAATATATATTATATATTATTATTATTATATATTATTATTATTATTATTATTATTATTATTATTATTATTATTTTTATTATTATTATTATTATTATTATTATATATATTATTATTATTATTATTATTATATTATTATTATTATTATTATTATTATTATTATTATTATTATTATTATTATTATTATTATTATTATTATTATTATTATTATTATTATTGTTTAAATCAAATTACCATGCTTGATGTTAACATTCGCTGCTGTAATGATAATATAACTTTAATATAAGCGATTACTTCTCTATTTCGGCATCAGATAAGCACATAATTTTAGTTATGTGTTCATGCAACGAAGTTTAAGATCGGAAAATCCAAGATCAACAATGTGCTCTGCAATTGGATTTTGACATTCCATATCAACATAGTTAACAAATGCGTAATCTTTGCCATCATTATCAGGAACATTTTTATCCTATTAATTTACATTATCATCATCCTCAAATCATCATGAGCACAAAATCATTTTTAAATAATGTTTTTTTACTGTCGCACACGTATGACTAAATCTGTATATAAAATGTGAGTTTGTCTAGTTGAGAGGCTAATCATGCCAACAAAACGTCCTAAATTAAGGCCATCTATATATGGATACCAAAGATAACCTAATCCAAATAAACCAGAACGAAAAGAGACATGAGTATATTTACTCTCTGATGATATAAACAGCATTGCTACAGACTATCGCACTAGATATTTACGGAACGGAATTTACTTCAAACGTGCTATTGGGATATTGGCTAGTAATGCTAATGTCGTAAGTTCCCATTTACTTTGATTATTATATAAATATTACATTATTTATTAAGGAGACCCCAATTGGCTAAATACAACAACGCATTGCACAATGAAAGGGAAATACATGACTGTTGAAATTGAAAGTTTATTCAAATATCCGTTGCATCGCCATACCGATTTCTAAATGATTATGAGCAATTCAGGAAACAGTTATGACAATAATTAGAAACAATATTGTCAATTATTATAATCAAGGTTGCGGTCTTGATATAAACACCTGACCCATTAATTGTCAATGGTAGGAACGATATTATGCGTGACCATTGTAGCCAAAAAGCTGAGAAAGATCAACAATATTTGCAGAATCAACGCGTCTAGAATAATTTACGAAACACTTTAATTGGCATTAAACGAATTAAATTTTAATGCACATATTTTCTAGTATTATTTGTTTACACAAATAAAGGTTCCTAGTTTGCGCGGGTAGTGATAACATATCTACAAATGAAATACGTTAACGTACGAGAAATATTACTCCAATTTTGTTTAACCAACATAGCAAATTCAATACCTTTCAGGATGATCAAAAGTGCCTGGCGTCTAACAAACTAGCGGAATACAAATTTAAAAATAAATATGAAATATGAAAATAAAAGATTTGGCTCACACCCATAGTGTGATTATTTTTCTTGATTACTTCAAGCTCGCAAACGCGATTTAAAGAACGGTGTATTTAAATTTTATCAATTTGGAACGACTACAGACAAACCAATACGCACAGAATTAACAGGTTGACACATCAACTTTTTACGTTTAACAAAGCCATTAATAATAAAACAACAGGTAATGGAAAATGCTTTTTTTCCAGTAAAGCACATCATCATAATGGAAAATTTGGATAAAGTTTATCTAAATTAATAATAAATCAAGACACATAAATGGAAGCACACATAAAGCTACAAAGCAAATAAATACACATTCAGGATAGTGGATCGATACAAAATCGATAATGTAGAAAGAAATTAACTAATTTTAAAAAATTCAGAAAAAACAGTTAATTTATATTCCGGCACATATTTCTTGTTTAAGAGGTTCCAGTATTAAATTTTTCAATTATTTAGTGATAAAATTTGCTAAAATTTTTTGGCGGTACTTAAATTTATATCTTACACTTATGTTTAAAATATTTTCTGGTTAAAACGTTGAACAATTTCTTTTCAAATTTGTCAAAATAATGTAATCACAATCGTCTTAGCATCAGAGGATGGGAAACATTTTTCATCATGTAATTGCAAGCACTGGACACATGTCCCAACTAAAGTCTAAATTTTCAGTCTACAAAAATCAACTGCAGATAATTTAATTCTGAAACACAGACAGTGGTACAAGAAAGTGAAAACACATCATTTATGCTAAAAAGCAATAGATGAAATTGCTTTTTGTGAAAACTCCTTATGTCAAAATAATAAACATAAACCTGTCGAAAACTGTATTTCAATTAGACATTAAGTGAGTGAGGAAATATAAGGAGCATTTTTTGTTAGTCTACGTCTTTGAGATGAAAAAGTAATAACCATTAGAATCTTGACGAATTCGACCATGCATATATATATATATATATATATATATATATATATATATATATATATATATATATTGATGAATATCTTTAAGACAAGATGGGCATAAAAAATATATATAGCAATGACAATAAAAAGGTAGGCTCAGTTAATCCGAGAGGATTAACAACTCTTTTGCTATTTCTGAAACTGTTTCTCGTCTACTCATTTCAATTATTTTAATCTGAAAGCGGACTAATTTGCCTAAGTACACGGAATGTTTCGCGTTCGAGGGCATAACATGTTTTCTTTCGAGTTCACTTGAAGCTTACTTTATTTTCATTTTTAAACAATCTTAGCTGACAGATTCTTTTATTATGTTTTGTTTTTTCAAGAAATATGTGTAGTTTGTCTGTAGCCAAATTGCCTAAATGTTGAATCTGTACGTTTCGAGTTTAACTGCACCACATTAGTATATTTTATACGGAGTCCACGATTAATTTTTGGCATTTAACTTGGTGTTTCTCTTGTAATGGTTGATCGTATTGGAAAATCTAATTCTGTTATAGAAATCAAGCCCGCAACCTTGATTAAAATAATTATCACCACCCGCGAAATCAATAATTATTAAATAGAAAACTGTTTAACTCAATTGCAGAAAACTTCGCTTGTCTATAGACCAACATTTCACACGACGCACCGAAAACCAAGGGGGTAAGATGTATCGCGAAAATTATGGCGTATTATCGAGTTGAAAAATCAAATCCACATATGTAAACTATTGTTGTGAAACGAAATCATATGAAAAATTATGTAATTATTACAAATTCCATATTAATTAACATATGAGATAGCATTTATGATTCGATGTAGATCGTGGAACATAGATTTAAATCATGTACCGAAAATCTGAGAGTGCTAAATAGGAATGCCATACCGAGGCTATACAAAGCGTTTAATTATGTTTCGCAGACTAAGTCCATTGTTCCAGTGTTACTCCATGCTCAGATGTTCTACAAGGCATACGGAAAAGTTAAAGTTTTGGAATTCTGCAACCTGTAAAATTCACATTTTATGCTTATTTCAAATGGAAAAATTCGGGCTAAATGGCTTCTACGAATGTCAATTGCATATAGACCGCAGTTTTCAAAGTGATAACTGACTAATTTAACTTCTCCTTCAAGATAATATGGCTAATGCATACTTTTAAGGTCATTATTCACAGGCCTCATTATATTCGTTTTCATAATTGTTATTATTGTTATTATGGTCATCACCGACACGACAATTTGTTCGTTAGCGGAAAACGTCCCTGCTCGGATTTAGATTGTTGTGATTATTTTTGCCTTGATTTAATTATCTAATTTTTCAAGCTTTACTGCCTCCATATGTCTGGATGGCACAGTGTTATGCCCAAAAATTATCAATACTCAAAATTTCTCCACAATGAAATGACTAAGCAAAATGAAATAAAGGTTCCTCTGAATATTTACATATATATATATATATATATACATATATATATATATATATATATATATATGTGTGTGTGTGTAATTAAGCTTAAATATATCGGAAATTTATCCAGTGTAAAAAATGAATAATCGTCAGAGGGAAACAACACAGAAATAGAAAAGCATATAGATAGAACAATAAATGAAATCACATTAAATAGGGATAAAACGATAATAATTGTATATAAATATTTATGTATGTAAACTTATCTACCTATATGCATGAAAACTTGTTTACCTTCAATTATAAAACTAATGCTTGCATAGCCATTTATTGAAATTTAAGCATGCAAAATACTTGCGCATATCCATCCATACATACATGCATACATGAATACACGCACATACCTACTTGCGTACATACCTACATTCCTACGTACTTACATACATACATACCTACATATCTTTATAAATAGATAACTTCATACATACGTACCTACATAACTACACAACTACATACCGTTATACATACATACCTACATTCCTACATACCTACATACCTGCATACCTACATACCTACATACCTACATATCTACATACCTACATACCTACATACCTACATACCTGCATACCTACACACATACATTCCTACATACCTACATACCTGCATACCTACATACCTACATACCTACATATCTACATACCTACATACCTACATACCTACATACCTGCATACCTACACACATACATACCTATATACCTACATACCTGCAAATATACATTTGCTCATATATGAGCAAATTTGAGCATTTTACTGTGGGAGTGTGATTATTGACCTAATGATGATATTGGAAACACCATATTGAAATTCAACATTAATTGATTGCGCGGGGGGTGGTAACAATTATTTAAATCAAGTTTGCGAGCTTGAAGTAAACTCCAATCTCATTGTATTTAACCAGTCGTCGGCTGGCGGTAGTTTTGCTATGTTGATCGACGACTGGTTAAATACAATGGGATTGGTATTTACTTCAAGCTCGCAGACTTGATTTAAATAGCCATATTGAAATGTTGCCAGTCAACGAAGATTAGAACGTAAGTCATTTCCAGTGGTTAGAAAGAACAGTATTGAAGCCTTCGGAGGTCGAATCAGCAACTAGCCAAAACGAAGATTAAATCAATGCGTACCTCGAAATGAGTATTAATCAGATCTTTGCGAAAATGATAATGCAAAGCGACAATTCACGATCGAAAATCGTGACATGCTTCACAGATCACGATGGATATGTTGTGCGACTGGTTAAGTACAACATGAGCGGTGTTTATTTCAGGCTCGTAAACTTGTTCACAAGAATTTTTATCACTTTCCAGGTGATCAATAATTGTATAATTAACAGCGTAGGCTCTTTTTAAAATATCGATGTCTGTTTAGGTTTAGAGATTCGGTGAACGACTAATAACCTAGTTACCATAGGCAGACAGTAAATTAAAATGTTAGACGGCGTAATAAACTATTTACACTTGGACAGTTTTTCAAATAATAAAAATTAGAAATTAGGAAGCGCATATAAAATATGTTCAATCATATATATGCAGCAATTTTGGTAGATTAGAAAAAAATTACAGAAACACGTTACGCCATATAACTTGTCGTTAGATTATTGCAACCAGTTTTTTTCAGACAAAAGCAAATATAAAATAGAGAAAATTTTATCACAAAAAAAGAGAGAGTTTGGTACAAAGTGTGTTTGTGCTTGTGTAATATTCGAAAATTTACCTAATAGCAGAAATTAAACTTCAATTTTTCTAGTTTATAATCCACTTCACAATGAAAATAATCTATTTCATTATAAAACAATCAATGATTGCGCGGGTGGTGGTAACAATTTTTTAAATCAGGTTTTCGAGCTTGAAGTTAACCTCAATCCCATGGTATTTAACCAGTTGGCGAACAACATAACAAAACTACCGCCAGCCGCATCGCACTGCCACGTTTCGACCTTCCATGATCAACAACCGAGTCCGACGGCAAACTGACTATCAATGATCAAACTACTTAATTTGCCGGTATGACAAGGGATGAATAGTTGGATTACTTGCCAACTGACCAAATTATTAATATATGATCGGCTGACACATTGCTCGTTCGATTAATTGATTTACAAATGGATATTTCAAAATTTGTGGCATAACGATAACCTGAAACCATCGTATTACTTAATTATAGATTGTGCGTATTTTGAGAATAATTTTAGAAGTTTGATTAATTGAGGAACCATTCATTTTATTTTCATTCATTCTCATTAGCATTGCCAAATTTCAATTTGTCACACGCATTTATACGGCTATACCTTCCATATTTATCATCAGTGCCCAATGAAATAAATTGAATTTCGTTTGAATTTCGTATTTAAAATTTGTAAAATTTGTAGCGATGGCACCTCTTACTACCTTCATATAAGCGATTATTAAGGTAAAAATATGTTGTAAGACAGATAAATTTTGCCTAAATGTAGACAATGGCAATAAGATTAGCATTGAACTCATGAAAACGCTCATTGGACACACGCAATAGCTTAGTTCGGACCTTCGCTGTGAATAAAGCACTTACGGTAGACTAGACCACAATGACTAAAAATGTGGGGGGGGATGTAATTCGCTTATCCAATATATAGCTTTATACCGTTTACTCGACCGCATTGGCTTATTCAACTACTCACAAGAGTAAAACGTCCAAACTACGATATCCTTTAATCAAACTGAATTCAGTATCTATTATATTCTTTTGCTGAAAATATTTTTTACAATTCTTTAAATCAAGTTTGCAGGAACACCAATCCCATTGATATCGTCGTCGAATCAACATAACTACGTCAGCGCAACGCACTGACGCGTTTCGACCTTCCTTGATCATCATCAGAGTACGACGGCAAGGAAGGTCGAAACGCGTCAGTGCGTTGCGGCTGACGGTATTTTTGTTATGTTGTTCGACGACTGATTAAATACAATGGGATTGGTGTTTACTTCAAGCTCGCAAACTTGATTTAAAGAATTGTTACCACCACCCTCGCAAACAATTATTGTTAAATTGTTGTGCCTATATATGAATATTTTTTACATTTTAAAACTCACATAGCTCTTTATAACCTGGAAACCAGGGCTGATTTTGAAGGGTGTTTTTTGCGCAGAGCCAGCTTCAGATCTTGACTGATCGCGAGTTGCGTTCGTGGGTTGTTGCTTTGCACTATCCGCTTCGCAATGACCCGATTGATTCCTATTTCAATGTACGCATCGATTTGATCTTCGATTTGGCTGAGTGCGGATTCGTACCTTTCTTCCGACGGCTTCAACATCGAATCCGCACCCGTCCAAATTGAAGATCAAATCGATGCGTGCTTGGAAACAGGAATCAATCGGACCTTTGCGAAGCGGATAGTGCAAAGAAACAACCCGCGAACGCAACACACGGTGTCTCAAGACAAGGCCGATTTTGTCCAAAGGTTGGAAATATTTTCTTTTCTAATTATCAGACTTACTAATTGTATTCGAGATGATTCGTGTCAATTTCCAAAACATTGAAGTCTATTTATGTATCCAAAAGTTGGAAGATCCTATTGTGCACATCAAACTGGATCAGCTCGTTATTTCTTAGCATGACAGAAACTCTTCAGCAAATAAAAATAGAATAAAGCCGTTGCCAACAATTTACATTTAGTATAAGAAAATATTGAGAAAACATTGAAGTTAATCGAATTAGGATCCAGCGAATAATTATTTCTGTCCTTCAATAGTTTTCGAATACCATTGATATCATAGTCCTACAATGAAAAATGCATTGACTCAAAATAAAACTAGCTAATAAATGAAATAGACGGGCACATATTGCAAAAATCTTTTTATTATATCCACCGCAGTTTTTAATACATTGATAGTCCTCCTGAAATAGTGTGTATTTTAACAACTTTTTATGCTATCTGATCTATTTTGGTCAGCTAATGTAGTGAAAATGATTTTGGCTTGTTCCATGATACACAATTTTACCAATAGCTCCACTAGTGTGGACAATTATATTGATTTATGGTGCAAATAAATGATATGGTGAGGAACTGACTAACGCGAGATGTGTACACTAAAATAGGAACCTCGTGGTATTATTCCAATGTAAACTGACCGTTTGACAGATACCTCTTGAATTGTTTAACACATTATTGTGTTGCGGCATATAGCCGCCAATAAGGTGATCTTGCTACATTGATATGGTCATACACAACAAATTGATCCCAGAAACACCACGAAATAAAATAAACTAAAAATATATTATTGAATCACACGCCACAATATAAGAGCTTAGTTGCATGCCAATTAGAGCTTAATACTTCTGCCGGTGACTCCATTCCTTTTCCGACACTGGACGATGAAAAGTTTTCACGCAGTTAAACCGTTTAATTTATATAACAGACAACCTGCCTTGCTTTTATGTTCATTAACTAAATGGAGACTAAATAACTTAAATAATTGCACCGTAAACTAAACTCACAATCTAGCAAAATTTTTGCCTTCTATCTATAAATGTGAAATTCCATGTTTCAAATAACCCGATATCAAAATATTGTCATTGTTTTCTGCTAACTTCGGACATATCATGTGCAAAAAGCCTGAGAAATACGCCATTCAATTGTCTAATGATTTATCAACACGGCGACGTGAACTAGCCATGGCTTGTGTGTGTTTATCCATTGTGAATATATTTCCAAAGCATGCCAGCATTGGAACGTCAGGGAGGAAATTTAAGATAAGTCTGTTCAAATAGTTGAAATGTCAAACCAACAAAGGCACGGAACACTTTAGACAGACGGCCTTCAGACATTTTTTACTGTTTTGATTACTTTATCTTAGAAATTTTTAAAGTTTTATACAAGATATAGTCATAGTGAGTAAAATTATTATTATTGTTATTATTGTTATTATTATTATTATTATTATTATTATTATTATTATTATTATTATTATTATTATTATTATTATTATTATTATTATTATTATTATTATTATTATTATTATTATTATTATTATTATTATTATTATTATTATTATTATTATTATTATTATTATTATTATTATTATTATTATTATATTATTATTATTATTATTATTATTATTATTATTACTATTATTATTACAATTATTATTATTGTTATTACTATTATTATTATTACAATTATTATTATTATTATTATTAATATTATTATTATTACAGATTATGATTCTGTTGTTGTTCTTGTTGTTTTTTATTTTATTTTTGTCGTAATTGTTCTTGTTGTTGATGCTTTGGTTTCTGTTTAAAATACAAAAGTATAGACAGACATTGGCAATACTGTCAGTTTAAATTGCAATAGTTTACTTTATTTACTCATTGCTCGTAAAATTCACTTTATGATGTTATTACAATATATTTGATACAAACTTAATAAATAATCAGCGCATAATTTTAGTGTTTCCAGATTTATTTCACCGCATTATTTGACAGGCAGTCTTGTAAAAAAACCGGACTATTATATATGTATACAGATTTTAACCAAAAAAATTTGGCCTAGACATTTGGAAACGATTATGCAAATAGGTTTCTGTTTAACTCAAGACAATAAAGTTAGTAAGCATTAATAATACAACAAATAATAATAATAAATGTAATTTTAAAACATGAAAGTTCGATTAATTGATCGACAGTATCCTTTTTTATCCGGTAAGGAGGCGGAAAATGGGGTAATGCTTTGAAAGATAATTGGAAAAAACTCTAATGATTAAATGAATGCAGGAAAAGAGTACGAAACGCAGCAAGAAGTTACGAGCAGGTGTTCGATAGGCAACCCGAACAAGTTAAACATGGCGTTTAGAGAGGATTCAATTAATATAACATTTAAAAAAGCATAAACATGTTAATACAGCTAGATAAACACGAAATATTGACCAAAACTTTGTAATATATAACTAGCATGCATCCTTTAATAAATTGTCGTGGCGTACCAAACGATAGAATAGTCTATATATGATCAAGTTGGTTGGCCCAGTTCAGAATTTTCAATTCAAAATTTTAACTGATTAATGATGTGAGCTGTCACTAAGCTCCAAGCCATAAAATAGTAGGTAAAAACTTTCATTTCTACGACACTACTTTCCTTGTGTTACATTTGATTTGTGCCGTTATAGCAGACTCTACAGTGGATTTCACAGTTTAATGCGGCAAAACATGTTCCCCCGATACAATGTAAACTATAGAGATAGTAGCAGAGGCAAAGAAAAAATCAAACTTCTACAATTAACCTGTATGATCAATGTAAAATCATATGGGCAAGAAATTTGCCTATTTGTATGGTAAAGAAATTAGGATGTGATGAACTGAGAAAAGTTTAGGTTATTAAAAAACTTTATATAATGGGGTTTGGGTTTATCTCATTTTCGCAACCTAGATTGAAATGAATGAGATAACTGCATGAGAAATCAGCAATTGATTTTTAGCAAATGCATTTCCAGTCAAGTTCAATGTATGCGAGACTGTTAGAGGTGAGAGCCGCATATCTAATTTTGCTTTACATATATATGCAATGCGGTTCGATCCTCGATAGTCAGTTTGCCGTCGTACTCTGATGATGATCATGGAAGGTCGAAACGCGTCAGTGCGTTGCAGCTGGCGGTAGTTTTGTTATGTTGTTCGACGACTGGTTAAAAACAATGGGATTGGTGTTTACTTCAAGCTCGCAAACTTGCTTTAAAGAATTGTTACCACCACCCGCGCAATCAATTATTGTTTTTTTTTAAATGCATTGGCTGTTAGCTTATTAGTAAATATAATAATAATATAATACAGATTGATCCCCAAGTACGCATCGAATTCGTCTTCGTGACGATTGAATGCGTACTTGGAATTGGGGATCAATCGACAACCCCCGATTGCACCTCGTAGAAACACAAAAATTAACGCTCGCACTGCACAATCTTTTTAAATAAGTAAGATAAGTGTTAAACTCATAGGTAAAGCAAACAAAAAAATGTAGCTATAGATTTAGATAGGTCAATTCTTTCATAGGTTTGAGTTATTTATAAAGGTAGGTCAATTTTTAAAGAGATTACATGACCGTCCTATTATCCAACATTCCTCACCCAAATATATGGTGGTTAAAGGGCGTAATACCGGCTCCTACTGATGAGTCGCCAGTAAGCACGAAACGAATGTGCATGAGATTATACTTTCCGTTCATGCTGCCTTTGGTTTATCCTTCTGGTCACAACTGAACTAATTTGTTACTAGGTTCGCAACACCTAATACATACTGCATATATATATATATATATATATATATATATATATATATATATATATATATATTAGTTCTTCGCAACAAACTGTATTTAACTATGACAATTTAGTTTGACAAATGGCTAAATCGTAGGGTAGTAGAATAACCACTTTCTGGAATTAAACATTGGACTGATCGTGTTTACTTATTAATTATTTATATTTTATAGTATAATATAATTATGGTGGTTCGAAACTAGCATAAAACGTGGGTTTGACAAATGATAATGTATTTAACTCAGTCGTTAACCTGCCTGCGACACTAAAACATTCCTTTTCAAATTCTGGCACGACCTAACTGTATGAGGTTTCTGTTATTTATCTGGATTTCTCTTTATACTAGGTTCGTGTAATAATGAATATTTATGACAGAGTTAGTGCTATTGATTTAAAAACAGGCGAAAATTTGGTTTTCCATTTTCATGCATAACAACACAAATATTATCTTCTAAAAAGTTGTGGTAACGGAAATCCGAACAAGAGACCTAGTTACTGCGATAATGTCTTATAAATTTATCGATTGATTTTAATTTTTTTCTATTTATTTGGTACATTTCATTTAGGATAAATGAGCGTCCATTGACATCGGCGTCGAAAATACTATATCGTAAAGAAAACCACTGGTATCAGTTGCTCAAATCAAGTTTGCGTGCTTCAGATAAACACCAATACCATTGTAACAATCTTGTCAGTTGTCAGCTCCTAATGGATTTAGTTTAGTACGCGTATTAGATAAAACAACTATCGCGAGAAAATAAAAAGACAACCGATAAGACAATAATGAATAATGTAGAATTCACTAAGTGAACACCCTAATAGATAACAAAATAAGACATTTATTTTATCCTGAGGAAAACTGACACACGTGCCATTTTGCATTAGTTACTGCACATTGGTAATAAATTAATTCAAAAAGAACCAGAAGTAAATACAAAAAACAGCACGGATAAATGGCGTAATCTCGTCTACAGGTGTTCCCAACTTATAGGCAATTCATCGTTAGAGGCCAGCACTACTCTCCAAACCCGCTATTTTGATCGATAAATGGTTGACAATTCGACGTGCATTCAAGCAGCAATGACGACAACTACATTTAAATTCTTCAGAATTGTGGTTTCAAAGCTAAATCATTAGATATAATATATACCGGCCACTGAGCTTGTAAATGGGTCCAATTACATGCATTTCCCATAAGAATTTGGAATAAATAACAATTCTGAACACCTGTTACTCCAGCAAACCCACGAAAACTGGTCTCGATCGACATGATTTATTGCATTTCAAGTTAGTTTTAGCATCATTGGATAAAATATCTAATAGTCATATATAAGCTATCTTAATGAGGTCCAATTAGGTATTGATTATTGGACATTGGATACAAATTATTTCAAGCAGATTCTTTAAATCAAGTTTGCGAGCTTGAAGTAAACACCAATCCCATTGTATTTAACCAGTCGTCGAACAGCATAACAAAACTACCGCCAGTGCGTGCGACTGACGGTAGTTTTGCTATGTTGTTCGACGACTGGTTAAATACAATAGGATTGGTGTTTACTTCAAGCTTGCAAACTTGATTTAAAGCATTGTTACAACCACCAAAATATCTGATTCATAAAATTTAAAAATGAGATGGTAAGACCTGATATTTACGCTTGTTATCACCAAAAATAATAATTGAATAAAACCATTTCCATTGTGAAAATTATAAAATGAAATATCTCAATCAAGTTTTCTATGCCTAATTGAGAATGTATGCGATATATCCAACAAATTTTCTTTATGCGACACTTTCGTACCTCATATGGATTATAATGAGGCATTAATTTGCAACGGTTAATCTTACTTGAATTTATGCTGCTGTGACAGAAATATAAGCATCATCAATTTTCAGATTAGTTTTAATATTGCATTTGCGTATTGATCTACGTCAGTTAGTTTTAAATAATTGCTATAATCAAGATTGTTATCTTGATATAAGCACCTGATTCATTATTTAATTACATATGCTCTTATAAACTAAGAAATGTATAATATAGAAAGGGCGATTCATCTAGTAGACCGATTTCGTCTTTATTTAGATAATGTTGCGTTAATTTACATCGAAGGTGGAATCGAATCACAATGTCTAAATGAAACTATGTTTATTACACACCACCAATAGAAAATATATGCCAATGGATTTATCGTAAAATCGCGAGCTACATTAAAACACCGCAAATCAAATTTTCCGCCTGAGTCGTGAAATCTAACCTATTTACAAATAAATCGAATAATATTGTCATATTTAATTATAATAAAAATATGTTTTATATTATCTCTATGTGCGAGATCTTATGTTGTTGGCTTGCAAGAAAGCAACTTTAATCCCATGCTATGACCTCTTTTTCGCTAAACTAAAAAAACGCCCAACTAAACAATGACCTTGCTGACAAAATGTGTTTTAAAAAACTTATTCGCTTGAAGCAGAATGAGTTCAAGGCGATATTTTGCTCATTTTTGACCCGACAGAATGAGTCAAAACTTGATGCAATCCCTCAAACTATAGCGTTTCATAGGTATGTATATCATGCATATATATATATATATATATATATATATATATATATATATATATATATATATATATATAGATCATTATGGACATTTTTTACGTATTCAAATGCTCTCTTACTTGCTTTTTAATTCCACCTAGGTGATCGTTTTACTTGACCACAATGATTTATACTCTTAAAATGCGATACTAAGCTAGTTGCTCACGTGGCAATTTGGACACAAGCGATAACTTGAATTAACATATGACAGCTACTGCCAAATAAAATCCGAATTTGTAATAGAAATATACTTCCATTGCATATTTTATTAAAGTTCGCGAGCTTGATATACACACTAACTCGTCTGACGACTTACCTGATCAGTGTAGTGACTAACACGGGATTGTTGTTCCCACTTCATTTTTTTAAATATTTTGGATTCCTTTGTTGTTTACAATTAATTATAAGTCTTAGTAGCAAATTAATAAAGTATGATATTTCGTTTATAATTCTGACTGGTTGGGCTTTAAGAGAAATAACATTTTTGCTTTATCAGTTTTTCCTTAAGACTTGTGATGAAATTTTGACTGAAGAGGGACACAATATGATGTACCCGAAACATTTCCAAAAGAAACAAAGGGGAAAAAAATCAATTTTATGTTAGTCACAAAACAGATAAGGTAATTTTCCACAAAAAATAGTTTTGCACGAATTAGTTAATACCTAATCACGACTTATTAGGAGAAGTCTGCTTAAGCCTTAAATCCACAATAAATTTGTTCCAGATATTTAGAACTATGGAAACTTCTATACGAAAGCATAATTAAAAACAGGAAATCTCCACAATTTACATTCTTTAAATAAAATTTGCGAGTTGGAAATAAACACCAGTTGTACAAAATAACATAGAGCCACATGTATGATTTTCACTACCTTTTAAACAGGCAATGCACATTCGTTTCGTGCTTACTGGCGACTCATCAGTAGGAGCCGGTATTACGACCTTTAACCACTATATATTTGGTCGAAGAATGTGGGATAATAGGACGGTACAATCTCCTAGACGAATGAGTAAACCTGCGTTAGTGAAGCTAACGTCATGTAAAGTCTTAGATAATATCGATATCGATCATAGCCCGATTGTATGGATTTACTAGAGTAACAGAAATTCAGAAATAGCTGTAATTCTCAATTTCGGTGAACTAGAGCATACATTGATATCCATCATGTTAGTACCATGTACCGACTCGGCAACCATAGTGTTAATACCGGTAATATAATGACCGTATCGGTTACTGACAATAGTCATACCGTCCTATTATCCCACATTCTTAACAAAATGTATAGTGGTTAATGGGCGTAATACCAGCTCCTACTGATGAGTCGCCAGTAAGCACCAAACGAATGTGCATGAGATTATACTTTCTATTCATGCTGCCTTTGGTATATCCTTCTGGTCACAACTGAACTAAGTTGTTACTTGGTTCGCAACACCTAATACATAATTGCATATATATATATATTAGTTCTCCGCAACAAACAGTATTTAACAATAGCCATATTGTTAGTAACCTTATCAGACTCGGTATATATAGTATATGGAGTGAGTTAGCGTTGAAGTCGCATTGTCTAAGACTTTATATGATGTTAGCTACACTGCTACAGGTTTACACATTCGTCTAGGAGATTGTACCGTCCTATTATCCCACATTCTTCTCCCAAATATATAGTGGTTAAAGGTCGTAATAGCGGCTCCTACTGATGAGTCGCCAGTAAGCACGAAACGAATTTGAATGAGATAATACTTTCAGTTCATGCTGTCTTTGGTTAATCCTTCTGGTAACAACTGAACTAATTTGTTACTAGGTTCGCAACACCTAATACATAACTGCGTTAGTCAAAACGCAAATCAGATAATTTCATTATACGCAATATTCGACAAGTTTGAAAAGGTTTAAAAAATCCTTGAGTTTGACAGCGTACAATAAAATCGTCCAGTTACAAATAAGTGACTTGCTTATTTCCACATTGGTCGTCATCAGAACATGATAGAAATCCTCCTTACGTAGATCCAATCGATAAACTGTTTTGAAACCTTATGATATTGCTAATAGGGCATACACTAATTTTGCATACGGTTAGACTATTTCTGGTTATGTGAATCGATGCTGCGGAAATCGAATATGCCCTGGATCCGAAAACGAATGACAGTCCAAATAAACGCCATGAACTAAAGTAAACGTTTCAATCAATAATCACACCTTCCCTTTTACTTGGGCATTTTCTATTAATATTAATTAAACGGGAGACATGTCGGCCATCGTGTATTATTACATTTCGATTATCTTATATTGAACGCACAAAGCCTATTAAGCCTGATATCAAATTTGTTAATATTGAACAAAGAATAAGTATGAAATTCAGCATAAACAAAATGCTTAGAAAAAATTACGCAAACGTATATTTCTTACTAATTAAGCAACAAAACGCATGGACACAACATCCAATCCCATCATATAATTTGTTATG
Source organism: Eudiplozoon nipponicum (assembly GCA_029291075.1). Classification (NCBI taxonomy): domain Eukaryota; kingdom Metazoa; phylum Platyhelminthes; class Monogenea; order Mazocraeidea; family Diplozoidae; genus Eudiplozoon; species Eudiplozoon nipponicum. The sequence goes on from JAQBSW010006020.1 coordinate 17,343, forward strand.
CAATGCGAGACAGTTGGATAAGACAACCTTCGCGATTTATTCATTTTTCATTCGCAGTAAGATATATATCAAAGCATACGCTATATATATGTAAATATATATATATATGTATATATATAGATTTATTTTTATGTATATTTATTTATATAACGAAATGCTTTTGCTATCTAAAGCACAACTTATGAAATCCGACTGTTAAGATTATATTCATTAACACTTTCTTAGTTTATTATTATAATCAAGGTTGCGGTCATGATATGAGCCCCTGACCCATTAATACCTTTCATATGTCAGTATAAACTAAGAATTGTATAGTGTAGAAAGGGCAATTCATCCAGTAGACCGGTTTTGTCCTTATTGGGAACTCATCGTGTTCTGGCCAGAATTTGACGCAGACAGGACTCGAACCTGAGCACGTCTGCTTCGGAATCTGGTGCTCTAACCACTGAGCCATCCTGCCGCACAGGACAGGTTCGAGTCCTGTCCGCGGCAAATTCTGGCCAGTACATGATGAGTTCCCAATAAGGACGAAACCGTTCTACTGGATGAATTGCCTTTTCTACACTATACAATATTTAGTTTATACTGACAAATGTAAGTAATAAGTAATTAATGGGTCAGGTGTTTATATCAAGACCGCAACCATGATTATAATAATTGTATCACCACCCGCGCAACCAAATTTCGTTTAACTTTCTTAGTTTGCATGGCTAACCGAGGATGGCCAGTGGGAACTTTAGGTTGAAAGCAGAACGGAAAAATATTCAACTCAAGGAAAGAATGTGAAAAAAACATAACTTAGTATTTAATTAAGAATTACAAGCCATGAGTGACCCTGAAGGCGTAATGGGTGTGTTGCATGATTCTGAAAAAAATATACATTAGTTCAACTCCCGCTCAACAGCTATTTGAGCAAGTAATTTGAGCAAGGGCTCAATAACGACGAAAGCGGTCTAATTGATAAATTTAAATTGCTAGATAATGATATTTTTGGCGTACACTGAGAAAAAAAAATATATATATATATAATATAGACGAACTGGAGAATACCAATTGTGTCATCCTTATTGGGATCTCTTCTTGCACTGTCCAGAATTTGACGTGGACAGGGTTCGAACCTGGAGTTAACTAATTTTGTTCATTATCCTCGCAACCATAGATAGTTTAAGGATTTATCATGTTTTATGAACACTAAATTTAGAACATTTGAACTGAAATAATAAACTTTTAGTTGTTACGCAACTTTGATGAACTAACTGTATTTGTAAACATATCTATTAAAGCCTCTTCTGGTTCGCAAGATTTTGAATCAAGTCAAAGTATATATAGTTAAATGAATCTTATCATGAACGGTAATAATGTCACCTTTGTTGCGTGAATCATCCCCAGAAGAGTAAGATTCTCAGCAACGCTCAAATTATAGACTGAAGCGGCGGCAGAAAATGTAACACTACGCCAATATTGTCAGTTCAAATGGCGTACAAGTTTGAGCTGGATCAAGGACTTATCATAGCATCGTTAATTGTGTATTATGTTTTGCGAATCTAGAAACAAAATAAGTCAAATAGAACCGATGGACATACCAAAGTCAGCATAAACGAATGATGGAACCCGATTTACTCATGTGCTTTGTGCATACAGGAGACTTATTAATAAGAGCCGGTACAACGCCACATACCCATTGCATATTTTGTCCAAATACATGGGACAGGTGAATGGTACAGTCTGTTATGCGAATATGCATGCAATCAGTAGATGAGTTAGCTTCATAGGAAGTCACATTACTGATTGGTAGCCAGTGAGCAAGATACGCTGTTCCTATTTGAATTAATGTGTTACTAGACGCGCAATAACTAGTACACAGTTGTATGTTTCAATTAGCTGTTACGAGCACAGTATAACTGTTATGCATTAAATTGAATGATGTCATGATTATAGCGAAATGTGATAACTAGAGTGTATGGACTTTCTGGTGTAAAATGTTTTCAGGTGCAGTTGTAATTCAATCAATCTCGTAACCCATGTAGTAAGTTGGTCGAAGACTTTATATGAAGTTAGCTCCACTACTGCTGGTATACACATTCGTATAGGAGATTTGACCATCAAATTGTCTAACATTCCTCACTGAAATATATAAGTTGTATAGGGCATAGTACCTGCTTCTACTGGTGAGTCGCCAGTAAGCACGAAACGCATATGCACATGAGATTATACCTTTCGTTTATTCGTTTTTTGGTTTATCATTCTGGTCCTCTTTTAAATAATTTATTACTAAGTACACAATACCTAATACACACTTACGAAACTCTATATTACTTCTCCCCAACAAATAATTAAAAAATTATACTACAGTTTTAATATATTTTTCGACTTAATTTGTTCAAAGATGTTGGTGCTTATCTGAAGCGCAGCAACTTTATTTCAATGGTTGGTATGGTCAACTGTGAAAACAAATATGGTTGATTTATTATCCTTTTCGTCTGTGTGCTTATCATATGCCGGACTATTCGCTGGTTGTATACAACTGGTTATATATATAAAAAAGGACACGTTCGAACAAATTGTCTGATTAAAATGATTATCTATGGAATCGTTGATAGATTCCTCTTAGAAAGAGCAATGCATTTACCTCACCTTCATTTTGGACTTAAATGAGAGATGGTGTCAGAGCGACAACAAGTGGCGTCATTTGATACATATTTATGAGCTTCATTCCGAGTTCGTACCTCCTAACAGAATTGGGTAGGCAAGCATCATTTGGTTTCTAATAGAGCATCCCAATAATTTTTTTATGCTCGTGTTAAAAAAATATGTGAAAAATATTGTTCCAAAGTCATTTTCAAACAAGCGGCCGATGAAGGGATTCAGAATGAAGGGACAAATGAGAACTCATCGTTCAAGGCGAAAAATCGGTGCACATGGAAACGTAAAGGATTCAAGATTTTATCGACCTACGAGTGCAATCAGTTGTCTTGCACAAGGAAACGTTGATGACAATCCAAATCCATAGCATGGCAATTGTAGTTACGCATTGCAATAAACGATTCTTTAAAAAGCGCCGTCAGTTTATCGTGTTGTCAATTAACATTTAATGATACTCTTACATTTTATGTGGGTCATATATCATTTTACGTAAATATTATTCTATTCGTCTACAAAATCGAAGATAATTCTGTTGAAAATTAACATCAACAAATTTCAAGTCCCAGGGTACACAGAATCCCAAATCAATTGGGGTGGAAAAAGGATAAAATTTAATTTAATTTTTTTGCTTTTGGATACAATTATCTATTATCAAGTACCTCAAAATCGTCTACAACACACCTTGATTTCTTAAATGGTTGCGCAGTGCGCTAGATCGTATATCATTTACAGTGGTTAGTATGAACTATGTTGAAGACTTCGGAATAAAAGGGACGAATCTGCATCCAGCCAAAACGAAGACAAAATAGATGCGTACTTCAAAATGAGGATCAAGCGGATCTTTGCGAAAAGGATAGTGATAAGCAATAACCCGCGAACACAAATTGCGGAGTGTCAACGTTGAAGGCAAACATATTTTTGGTATGGTTTATCAGAATACTACTGTAGTATATAAGCAAAATTGTACTTACAAATATTTGCGTTTAATTTGGAATACATTTGTTGCTCCAAAGACGCATGTTGCAAAGGATAGCCTTGTTTGAATTTAACATAGTTAAGTCTAGGAAATGTATAATGAAACTTGTGCGAAGCCCCTGTAAGTGACAAAGTTTAATAAATGATACAAAGTACTGTCTTCCTGATGTCAAATTCGTTTAAATATTGAATGCTTTTCGGTAGTAAACTCGCCTGGCTTGCACCGATGAAAATCCAACTGGACCATAACTCGTCGTTTTGCTGATAGTACTTTTAAGATATGGAAGCTCGTGTGACAAATTGGATTACATTTCTGTTGAAAGCAAGCCCAATTTCTTTGAAATTATTTACATCATCATCTATGCTACTTTCATAATAAATTACTAAATTACATGATATTTATTAAGCAAAACACACATTAGCTAATTTTAATATTTAACTTTCATAATTTTTTACTCTTTAAAATAGGTTTTTTAACTGTATATCATATATTTAGTATATTGCTATCTCCAGTTAATCAAAGTCTAAAAGCGCAGCAAAATAATTTTTTAAAGTTAATCAATATTTTTTTAGAATTATGAAACTTGTTTATGTATTTGTACATTAAAATATCGATAAAAGATTTTAAAAATGACTCATATTGAGATTTTTCTTACCATTTAATAATGCGAATGAGCTAAAATACTGATAGTCCACTGAAACGTGATTTTTGAATTGGCAAAATTGATGGTTTGACACTAATTCAAGATTTCACATTTTTTTGTAGAATTATCCACGCACCAATAATTGTTGAACAAGAAAATTGTTATTAGTTTTGACACATGTATGTTCAAATACTTTCAAAAAAATAGAATTGAATTATCCAACATTATATCTTCCGAGGCAAAAATATACCAGTTCAAAAGTCGTTATTGATAGACACGTGAGTTGAATTGACAAATCATTTAAAAACGATTTCCAACCATAAAAAGTCCAAATGGAAAATCAATTCACTCGGAATGATGGAAAGTAACTTGTTTCAATTTAGTTTGAAATAACCGGGTTTTGGAAGATGAATAATGAACGGTTAACGACGATATTGGCATATTTGTTAAATTATACCTAGGATCGGCTAGATTTTTTCGACGGTTGCTTTTGAAATAACACAATAATTTCAGCTCGACAGACTAATTCACAATATCAAACTGTTACCAACAAATATTTTGCACACCGAATAAAAATTTTGTTTAAAATCATTACATGCTAAATTTTACAAACAAATTTTAGTGTGTAAAACACACCACGGATACAAGACACATTAAGAGATACTGAGGGAAATGATGGCGAATGAAAGACGCTGTAATTGTTAACTTTAAATTCCAAACAGTCGCTGTTCCTGTGCGTTGCATAGTAAAAGAAAAAAACTATTTAAATTCCAACCACAGTATAATAATAATAATAACTTGCTTTCAGAGCAAGTATTTTACTGCACAAATTCAGTTAATGTTCTTTCGCCTGAGACCGACATTATTGATGAGTGGTTGGGTGAGTGAATGAGGTCTGAGTGATTGAATGAGTGAGAGAATAAGTGTAGGTGATAAATAGCCAAAACAAAAATAAACTAAGTTCTTAAATAAAATATTAAATTGATTGAGATCCTTTGACAGAGAGAGACACACAGAGAGTTTAAAAATTAAGAATATTCTCAACAAATATCAAAATACAAACAAAGCACACATCTAATAAATAGCATTGAAAGAGAGAGAAATATCGCGCGTTAAAATAATTGACAGTATATCGAGTATTTTCCTTTTTATCTTACTCTTTCTCTCATTCCGATGGCATACATATCTTTCTCGCTGTATTGTCCATTAATTTGCGCTTGCCTATTCAAATAGATTTCGCTCACTTGTTTGACTTACAAAATTTTACAATTCACTTTACACTACACAACTATTTTTCACATTACTGAGAAACTGCGTTCTGATTAGCGTTTTCTGTAGCGAACATTTTAATACACGCTAACAATTATACGCGTGCACAATAGTGAAAACGCATGCAAATACTTTTTCAGGCACTGAAATTCAACTGATTTGCAATTTTAATAGGCAGTAGAACACACGATTACAAATACACAGATAGTTACACGCACAAAATTTAACAGCGACCTTAAATTCATTTAATATACATGCTGTGATGTACACTTCTATAAACTGAAATTGTCTTGAAGTTTACATCGTATATTAACCCACTGTCTCATTTTTACTTCATATATAAATAACTTCTTCATTCTCGCATTCAATTTATCCATCTGTCAAGAGTTTGAGACGTTTAAACTGTCTCTAGCACAAGTTAAAATACAAATGTAATATTTACGTAAGGTTTTCCTCCACTAATATATGTAGTGTCAATTTAACGTATGTAATGTCATTTCTGTCGATTACGAAAGAACTAGACGACAAAATTAACTTTGATTTTCCAACATACATTAAAACCATTACACATTTATTTGAAAAATATTTCATCATTATGCAGAAAAAATAAGTTATACTAAGAAATTTAATATTTGAAAATATTTTCTCGGAATTTTTATATATATATAATATACCACTTCCCCTGTTAGTATGGTCCCTGTTGTATAATTGATGGTTAGGGTTTCCATAGTTAGAAATTCAAGTCTAAACTGTTATTTCTCCAAAATGAAATTTAATGGCGTATTAACTCAATCTTTTTATTTGGTATAAAAATTAAGTTTTCATGGAATGCACGACATGAGGGCTTTAGTGGATGTATTACATAACTCTACACCAAGTGCTTCTGGATTCAAATCCTGGCCATGGAACCTCTGATTACAACTGCTTCGTGAATAAAATATATTACCTTTAGCTACGTTTTGCTTTTACCCACAGTATATATATGAGTATATGTTGTTTACATAAAACAAAAATGGTAAAACGTAAGAGTACAAATATAATTTGGATTCGTAACTCATGATTGTGGAGTTAATGTGCAGCCCACAGAAAGAGCCAAACTAATCGGGCACTGGAATAAACCTAGGATCCTTTATTTCCTAGTCATAGGATGAAATATGATCGCTACGGACCAAGCAAAATGTATGCCGTAGTACTCCAGTTTCATCAGTCCTTTATTTAGGTGATCACATATTTGAATCCTATTCTCATACATTTAAGTTAAATTACCATTTTCTAACGGTAAACGTTATGAATAATGTGCAGATAGTCGTAGTGATGATGATTACTATAAATAAGTGTTAAATAATCAATACAAGGTGTAATTAAAGATTCCTATGATCATCCATAAATTTCTTCTCTACAGAGATGAATGTGGACCAACAGAAACCTAGCTCTCATTCGCCAATGATGAATTATTATGTTGCACATATACTTAACCATTGATGATCTTTTAAATTCCTGATAAGCCTCACTACGTCATCTACATGCTTTGTATTATAAATGACCGCCTGGCAGAGGTATTGACTTCAACAGCCAAATTCAATAACCAGATGGAGGAACTAACACGCAGAAATAGCAAAAAGATAAAACAAAACAGATTAGGCTCAACTAAAATTGTTAACCAGTTAAGTTCAAGTAGTTTTGCCATGTTGTACGACGACTGGAACCAAATTGATACCGCCTTTTCCCTTAAACTTCCATTGACTGTTTAATAAATTAATTATTGAAGTAATAAATAAAAAAATACTAGGCGCATCGATTTAAATCATGTACATAATAGCATTAGGTGTACATGTTTAATGCACTTTGATTGGATAAAATGTGTCCAGTAGAAATTTCGCTTTGTTGGCCATTGATGACCGTATTACTAACGTATTTCATAAGTACACACAGATGGCGTAACGAAGCTCCTAACTCAACTGCGACTGGTCCCTATTATGAACTGCTATGAAGCAGAGATCGTGATATGCGTATACATATGTCAGTAAAAAAATATAAGAACTCCGGCTGACAGTGGTATTAAACTCAAGGCCAAAAGTCAAATGATATGGACACGTTGGCTATGGGATAGAGAAGTTAAAATTGATCTTTTTAACCATGCAATTAGTCATCCAGTTAAATACTGTTTGTTGCGAAGAGCTAATATATATGCAAGTATGTATTAGGTTCTGCGAACCTATTAACAAATTAGTTCAGTTGTGACCAGAAGGATAAACCAAAGGCAGCATGAACGGAAAGTATAATCTCATGCACATTCGTTTCGTGCTTACTGGCGACTCATCAGTATGAGCCGGTATTACGCCCTTTAACCACTATATATTTGGTAGAAGAATGTGGAATAATAGGACGGTACAATCTTCTAGACGAATGTGTAAACCTGTAATAGTGAAGCTAACATAATCTAAAGTCAACGACAATGCGACTTCAATGCTAACTCACACTATATAATATATATACCGAGTCTGTAAAGGATACTAACACTATGGCTATTGTGTTAGTAACTGATACCTTTTTGAAGTCGATGAGTACCGGATACTAACACTATGGTTTCCGAGTCGGTACATGATACCAACCTGATGGATATAAATTTATGCTAAAGTTCACCCAAATTGAGAATTACAACAATTTCCGAACACCTGTTACTCCAGTTAAACCATACACTCTGGCCTTCATCGATATCAGTTATCACATTTCGCGGTAAGCATGACATCATTCAATTCAATATATTACAGTTAAATACTGTTTGTTGCGAAGAACTAATATATATGCAAGTATGTATTAGGTTTTGCGAACCTAGTAACAATTATTATAATTAAGGTTTCGGTCTTGATATAAACACCTGACCCATTAATTACTTACATATGTCAGTATAAACTAAGAATTGTATAGTGTAGAAAAGGCAATTGAATTTCCTTTTCTACACTATACAATTCTTAGTTTATACTGACATATGCAAGTAATTAATGGGTCAGGTGTTTATATCAAGACCGCAACCTTGATTATAATAATTGTTATCACCACCCGCGCAACCAATGTTCGTTTAACCTAGTAACAAATTAGTTCAGTTGTGACCAGAAGGATAAACCAAAGGCTGCATATTCGTTTCGTGCTTACTGGCGACTCATCAGTAGGAGCCGGTATTACGCCCTTTAACCACTATATATTTTGGTCAAGAATGTGGGATAATAGGACGGTACTGATGAGTCGCCAGTAAGCACGAAACGAATGTGCATGAGATTATACTTTCCGTTCATGCTGCCTTTGGTTTATCCTTCTGGTCACAACTGAACTAATTTGTTACTAGGTTCGCAAAACCTAATACATACCTGCAATTCGTCATCCAGTTATAACTGATTTGTCATTCCTCAATAGAGCTAGTTTGCAAATTTTCGAACAAAATTGGGATTAGACGAACATTGGTTGCGTGGGCGGTGGTAAAAATTACTTTAAATCAAGGTTGTCATTTTGATATAAACACCTGACCCATTATGTACATACCTTTGTCAGTATAAACTAAGGGTTGTATAGTGTGGAAAAGACAATTCATCCAGTAGACCGGCTTCGTCCTTATTGGCAACTCATCACGTACTGGCCAGAATTTGCCGCGGACAGAAGGATAAACCAAAGACAGCATGGGCGGAAAATATAACCTCGTGCACCATCGTTTTTTGCTTACTGGCGAATCATCAGCAGCAGCCGGTATTACGCCCTTGCCCTCTATAAAATTGGGTGAAGAATGTGGGTAAATAGGATGGTTATTATTATTATGCTGATTCCCACAGAGTTCACAATTACTGTCACATCCAGACTTGACATAATTACCTCTAGAACTATAATTAAAATATTTATTTGTCTTGCCGTTATCCTGACCAATCATTTGAAGCTATTAAAACAAGCCATTTGACTGGACACCATGCCTGATTTTTTATCCATAATTTGTAAGGCTTGGCTGGCATAAATCGCGTCGAATTAGTAAATCATATTTAAAGAATAATTATTATTTCTTATTCAATTCACAGGCTTGTCTGCTTCTTCCATCATTCTGATCCTGCTGAACATAAATTAAAGCACTTCTGCATGAAATTTCTCATGTATTTTCGTCAGCCCTAAATTTGGCCAAAAGGCAGTTCTCGGCCCTAAATGTGGACAATGAAATATCTTTAACAATAATTGATTGCGCGGGTGGTGGTAACAATTCTTTAAATCAAGTTTGCGAGCTTGAAATAAACACAGATCCCATTGTATTTAACCAGTCGTCGAACAACATAACAAAACTACCGCTAGTCGCAACGCACTGATGCGTTTCGACCATCCATGATCATCATCAGAGTACGACGGCGATAGTCAGTTTGCCGTCGTACTCTGATGATGATCATGGAAAGTCGAAACGCGTCAGTGCGTTGTGGTTGGCAGTAGTTTTGTTATTTTTTTCGAAGACTTTTTAAATACAATGGGATTGGTGTTTATTTCAAGCTCGCAAACTTGATTTAAAGAATGAAATATCTTACTCTTTCAGGAGTCGGCCTGCTTAATCGATCAAGCGCTGCAGCGCGAGTACGATCGGGCTTGTTGACGTAAACGCCATACATCCGAAATGGTCTATAATTGACATTGTGTGGAGCAATGGAGGCAAACTTCACCACCGTGACGTAATTTTCAGCCCGTAGACTGGTACGTTTAGGTTTTCGTGCACAGGCTTTTCGCTATGTGGTGAACACAGTTTGAGTTAGCTGTTGTATGCGCTTTTGAACATCTGTTATCATGCAGCGTTTGGCAGTTGCATCTGTCCTCTATAGACTATACTAGCCATAGCTAATACTTTAGCTGTTGGTGCTGCAATCTCCAAAAAGGTAATTTGTTTCGCTCAGACTGCGTGCCTATTGGATTGTTCGGTGTGTTCGCTCTGCCGTAAAGTTAGTTTGAGGGTGATAAGTTGCAGCATGTAATTGTTGTGTGTTAACGTTCCTGTACCTTTAAATACGTTTCCACGAATCAAATTATGAAACCCGATTGGTAACAATAACGTGTGGTGCACTTCATCGATTGAGCCAGTGCGCATCTATGATATTTATAAAATTCGCTATTTTGATTTGCTTCAATTAGAAAAATTCCACCCATCGGTTAAACCTGTCGACCATGAAAACCAGAAAGTCTGCCTTTCTACGCACCGTAGATAGAGGGCCTACTAAATCTATATGCAAATTTTGGTTTCATGAAGTTGCATGAAAGCAATTAGTATGAATATTTCTCCTTTTTTGTGGCTTACAACGCTGACATTTTGTGGCTAAGAATTTCCTTGGACATTTCTGGCCAAAAAAATCGCGACAGTAGTGCTTTGATGAGGTGCCGCGCGCCAGGATGTTCTATCATTTCAAGCCAAAAACCCACTAATTATGTTCGTATAGAATGCAGCACAAACCATTTTACGCTTTTCCGTGCGTTTTGATTTAGTAGCACGTGTTGACGGATCAATGATGTATGTAGTGTGAACACCGAGGTGCAGTTTTTAGCCGGATGATTGCTGTCATGAGGCATTTTTGTTTTGTTCTTTTGAGGCCTTGATTTGTGGTAATGACCAAACAGTAGAAATTAAGCTGAGCACAGCATTCCCCATACCACCTCGACGGTGAATCGTTTCATCTTGTTCTTCGAATTCTTAAATAGATTGATGTACTCTTCTTTACAATACCTAGTGACGATATTTATATGCCCACCGATGATAAAATTTCTTAACTTTTGTACATTCAACTTTACGGCCAGTTGATCGTTTTCATTGACATTAGGTTGTACTTAGCCTTAGTGAGGAAGTGATTTACATGTTGTCCTGAACGACTGTCGGTTTGCATTACTGTTTTTATACCAATGTTTGAGGCGTCAATTGCAATGGACATACTTCCCATCGAGAAGGTCAAATTTGTGTTCTCTATCTATTTCTACTTACATTTGAAAGACGCCTCTTTGGCCTCAACCTATTTCAGCACTAATTAACGTGAACAAGGGATGCTGTGCTTTCGCCATGCTCACGGGATATGGCGTAAATAATTCATCATACCAATAAATCGGCTCAATTGTTTTCTAGTTGTGGGTACCGGATATTCCTTGTTAGGCTGTACGTTTCAATAAAAGTGCATACATCTATCTGCTGAAATTGAAAGACCCGGGAAGCGCGCTCACCGACCTATCTGCTTGATTTCACGCCTAAAATATAATCAACATTCTACGGCTTTGGACAACATTTTCCGTGATCGAATATGTTCGGTAATGGCCCTTAAAATGACATCACTAACGTACACTTTAGTACAAGGTAAGTTCAACACGAATTGCTCCATCATTATTTGGATTGCAGTCGGTGAATTCTTCAGACTAAATGGTACCTGACTAAATTAGAAATGGCATTGGGGTACCTGTATCACTACTTTCCAACGGTCTGTTGGTCGAATGTCAATTTACCAACAACCTTACTTTAGGTTAAGCATGGCGAACAACTTGCCTCCCGTTAGCTTTAGGAAAAAATCGCGCAAAGTCGGCGTCAGATACGAGTCAGGTTTGGTCACCGAGATTAATTGCTGAAAATCGATAGTCGAAGCGAGCCATCCTTTTACGCACTGTAAAGCTAGGCATTTCAAAGCACAGATGAGTATTACTCAAGAGCGCTGGCCCCTATCGTATCTAGCGTTTTCTGAGTTGCTACTGTTAGTTTCTTTGCCTCGTGAGAGTAATTTATTTATAGCTACAGTTTAAAACAACAGATTGTGGGCCCGGAACATTCGGTAAAATAATGGAGATGGAAAATATTGTCATACAAGCTTGTAAACACTTTCTATCACTCCAGCAGTCAACCTGTCTTATCCTACAGCGGAGTGGCGCATACCGCCCGGACGTTACCCTTACTCTATGACTTCGAGATGCATACACGCTATCCTTGGCAGTAATTTTTAATAATCTGATCTAAACTAAAGTATAAACCAAATAGGGGTACTCGATTTTATGAAAGACAGATATCATTTATAAAAAAATTCATGCACTACTAGCCTGCAGCCGCCATCGGCACGCCAAAAATACGGACTCAAATTTCCTCTCGTAGGTTATTCCTCGTTTGACGGCCAAGCCCTGAGTATTACCGAATTATTGGTTCCAGTATTTTATTGTATAATAGTAGACATCTCATTAAAAGGTTGTAAAAATGTAACTTCAAAGAAAACCTTAATTGTAGCAATGTTTCGCAGACTTATTTTATTTAGGGATATCTGATTCCCTGTAAACTATAGAGTGCTCTGCAAACTCTTACCTGCAGACCCATAATTCTGAGCTCCCGAAAGGCATTATTCTGGACATGACATAGGTCGTCAACGTCGTTCAAATGGTAGACGCTGTTGCCCAATTTAAACGACCGCTCTCTCGAAGAACTATTTTATCTTTACTGCTGGTATTTCTACATATTTTGTCTGCTACCTATGCTCGGGCAGCCATAGTTCGTCCCGAACCGGCTGTATGTGCAGCCGATTAGTCGCAGAATGAAATTCACCAGAGCCGGATTTTCAGTCGGTGCTTATCCGTGGTACTGTTGATCCCAGTGTGATAGCCATCATTGCTGAACCTTGTAGAGCTTAGATACTTGCCTCTAGACCTCCACGTGTATTCAATTGTGCGCAATAATTTTTGAGGTCTAGCTGTATAAACATAATGGTCACATGTGGTTGCGAAACAGGCAAGGTTTAGTTAGTTTGGACGACAACCTCTTGATTCCATGGTATACATAGGCAGCTGACTTGGCGTTGGTTTAAGTCTGTATAATCCCAGATAACAGTTTCTCGGCCCGGAAACAGTAGTTTTCTACGATTGAACGTTTAAATTTTGACCATGTCAGGCCTACTGGAAATTTTAATTGGACTGCCACTGTAGATTCGACTAATTCCAATCGGCCACGCATATAACTGTTGCTTCTAACGACAACTCTGTAGCTCGCATTGAGGCTTAAAATTTGACAAACCAAATTTTTTGTTCTTTAAATTAATTTGTGGAGCTTAAAGTAATCACCAATCCCATTATATTTAACCAGTCGTCGAACAACATAGCAAAACTACCGCCAGTCACACGCACTGACGCCTTTCGAGTATCCTTGAACATCAGCAGAGTACGACGGTTAACTGACTAGTGTGGACTAAACCGCATTGCATATAAATGGAGGGCATAATTAGATATGCGGCTAACACCTCTAGCAGTCTCGCGAACATTCTACTCGACAGGAAATGTCGACTGCACGATTTCTACGCAGTCACGAACATTAACTCTTTGCAGCTTTCGCCACAGATTTTAATATAGGTAATACAATTTAAACAATCATTGATTGCGTGGGTGGTGATTGAGCATTCCTGGTCTGACAATTCGCTATTTTTAATAAATGATATCCTGACCGTATACTTTAATTATTTTTTTTAAATTTTAGATATGAAAATTAATTGCAGCTAATGTGCCAGGGAACGAGAGAATCAAATCTCTTATTACCTCACATTCTTCTACAAAATATATAGTGGTTAAAGGGCGTAATACCGGCTCCTACTGATGAGTCGCCAGTAAGCACGAAACGAATGTGCATGAGATTATACTTTCCGTTCATGCCGCCTTTGGTTTATCCTTCTGGTCACAACTGAACTAATTTGTTACTAGGTTCGCAAAACCTAATACATACTTGCATATATATTAGTTCTTCGCAACAAACAGTATTTAACTGTAATATATTGAATTGAATGATGTCATGCTTACCGCGAAATGTGATAACTGATATCGATGAAGGCCAGAGTGTATGGTTTAACTGGAGTAACAGGTGTTCGGAAATTGTTGTAATTCTCATTTTGGGTGAACTTTAGCATAAATTTATATCCATCAGGTTGGTATCATGTACCGGCTCGGAAACCATAGTGTTAGTATCCGGTACTCATCGATTTCAAAAAAGGTATCAGTTACTAACACAATGGCCATAGTGTTGGTATCCTTTACAGACTCGGTATATATATTATATAGTGTGAGTTAGCATTGAAGTCGTATTGTCGTTGACTTCAGATTATGTTAGCTTCACTATAACAGGTTTACACATTCGTCTAGGAGATTGTACCGTCCTATTATTCCACATTCTTCTACCAAATATATAGTGGTTAAAGGGCGTAATACCGGCTCCTACTGATGAGTCGCCAGTAAGCACGAAACGAATGTGCATGAGATTATACTTTCCGTTCATGCTGCCTTTGGTTTATCCTTCTGGTCACAACTGAACTAATTTGTTACTTGGTTAGCAGGACCTAATAATACTTGTGTATATATTAGATCTCCGTAACGAACAGTATTTAACTCCTTCCGAAATGTTACCTTTTCCTAAACTTAAATACAGATTAAGTAATCATTAGTGCGTACATTTATGGTTATTTCACACAGATTTGTAAAACACTGAAAATTAATTTAACGAATTCAAACAATCCCAAAGTATATTATAATCAAGGTTGCGAACTTGATATAAACACCTGACCCGTTAAGTACACACATTTGTCAGTAAAAACTAATTCGTCAGGTGTTTATATCAAGTTCGCCACCTTGATTATAAGAACTTTTATTACCGCTCGCGCAACTAACGTTCGTTTAATTATATAAATCTCAAAGCTTGTTTATTCAGTTAAACCAAACTGTAAAACGAATTCTCAGACAGGTTCCATAATTTCATCGATATATCACTTTCTACGACAAGTTACTTCGTCAGAGGTTCAAAAATTTAAGATAATGTAGATATCAGACAAGATATTGCGTTTAAAATTTCCAGGATATTGTTTTGTGATTTTATGATTTGCAATATTCAGATTGATACGTATTTCCAAACACACACCGTGTCTGTCTTCTGGATGGCCAGGTACTGATTAGCACTGTTACTCCGAAGGCTTCTATACCATTAATACGAATGTATTGCTTGATCCCAACTTGGTGACTTTTGCTTTACATTTCGGCACTTCATTACCATTAACCTCATTAGAAATCTAATAACACTTAGTTCATTAAACACACAATCGGATTTAAGGAAATAAGTCCCAAGCCCATTAGAATACTAGTCATGTAATGTTGCTTAATTCAATTGTTCTACATTACTCTTCATGTACATAGCGGGTTTGCGACGAAATGTCGGCATCACTGATGAGTCGACAGGTAACAGAATTTGCGTATGTCAATGGATTACACAACTGTGTATTAGGAATTGCGCACCTGGTAACTAAATAGTTCAAATATGACGGATAAACCAAAGGAAGCATGAAATGAAAGTATAATCTCGTACACATGTGTATCGTGCTTACTGACGACTCATTTGTAGGAGCCCGTAATACGCATTACACATTCTGATTCTAAAGGTTTTGAAGTAAACTTCTGGTCATATATTAATTAACGCGATATTTTTGTGTCGGCACGCCTAATATACAAATACTTTTGGCGTGTATAGCCGATGCCAACCTACCTTTTGCATTATTTAGTCTTCCAGATTATATGGTAATTAGAATTAAAATATTTTCCGCAACAGGCTCTATGTGGGTGTGCCATGTGCAAGCTCGAATTACCAAAGTTGTACTAGAACAGAACATTTGAATATGTATTTTCTCTAAATCAATTCACATTTTATAATATCCCAGAAGTGAAATTTAGCAGGACAGGAATGGTGAAACTCTTACTGTGTCCCAGATGTTGAGGACAATAGAGTTAAATTTTGAAAGATAATGCTCAATTTTCTATCTTCATGTGTGCACCATTCGCTTCGGAAACTGGTGCTCTAACCACTGAGCCATCCTGCCGCACACTACATTGCACACAATTTTCAGTTATATACTAACTAATATTCGTTTAATTATATGAATATTCATTTCAATATACCTTTCCCATGTAGTGTGATATCTGTCCAGTAATGACAGACTGGGAATGGTTAGTTTGAACTTTGGGTCTAAATGGATGCCATATGAGCTCCACGTAAAGAAAGAATAGACTAACAAAGTTACATTATTTAGTATATGACAGAAAATTGTGTGTAGTATAGTGTGTGGCATGGTGGCTTACTGGTTAGAGCACCGGATTCCAAAGCAAACGTGCCCAGATTCGCGCCCTGTGCACGGCGAATGCTGGCGAGTACATGACGAGTTCCCAATAATGACGAATCCGGTCCATTAGATGAATTGCCTTTTCTACACTATACAATTCTTAGTTTGTACTGACAGATTTAATTAAATAATGGGTCGGGTGCTTTTATCAAACCGCAGCCTTGATTATAATAATTGTTATCACTACCTGCGCAACTAATTGTCGTTTAATAATAATAATCCGAAATTTATAGCTGAATGTTAAACACAGGGTGCCACATATAAATTTTTATATCGATGGCTCGCCTACCCATTAACTTTATATCCGTTTCCGTCCGAACTTAAGAAAATTGATTTTCTGATCTAAATCATTCTATCTGGTTTTCATTTTTGTGTGAAATAAATGTCGCAGTGATTGCCCAAATAAAAAATGAAGTAGAATAATTGCATAAATGAACATCTAGTTATTTGATTATCAAGAAGGATTCAATTTAAATTTTTTTCTATTTCGAAAAGGTATTCATTTAAACGAAAATTGGTTGCGCGGGCAGTTACGACAATTACTATAATCAAGGCTGCAATATTGATAAATCACCTGACCCACGAAATATATACATTTGGTCTTATAAACTAAGTATTGTATATTGTTTTAAAGGAAATTCATTCGGTTTCGTTCTTATCGGGATCTTATTACGTACTGCCTAATATTTGCCGCGGACAATGCTCGAACCTGTAAATGTCTACTTTGGAATCTGTCTCTCTAACCACTGAGCCACCCCGCAACAAATTGCTCAACTTCTGGACGAAACCGGTCTATTCGGAGACTTAAACGAACATTGGTTGCGCGGGCGGTGATATGAATTATTAAAATCAGGGTTGCGATCTTGATATAAGCACGTGGAAGAGTTGCCTTTTCTTCACCATGCAATGTACATAATGAGTCAGGTGCTTATATCATGATCATAACCTTGATTATAGCAATTGTTATCATCGCCCGCGCGACCAATATTCATTTAATTGCATTTCTTGTTTGGTTGCAAAATGCTAATTGTTAAAGGCATAAACAAAAGAGATTTTCGTATATCTTTGTTAATAATGAATTTTTGTGACTCTACACATTCTTCGTAATAGGACGGCTTTAGTGAACATTGATTTTCAATTTGTAACAAAAAATTGTGTATGATTGCTCTTATCCCAGATGGATATCCCTGGTAACGTAATTGCATAATCAGGTCAGAAAACCAAATTACATGCGAAGTCTTAGAAAAAAACATTGATCTACATTTTATAAAACGGTGAAGCTATTCAGACGGACATCCGTATCTTAAAACTGGAAGAAGACAAAGCCTAGTGTAGAAATTAAACAAAAAGGATGAATAGGGTTAAGGAAGCCTGTGGTGCCGAGCATGATTCAACTCGCTAGATCAAACCCTTTGGTAATATGTAACCAATGTTCCTTTACTTTGGTAATATGGTTTGACTCTCCATGCTTATTATCTCGTCCTCGTTTTGCGAAGCAAGATGTTTGCATCCGCTGTCTTCATATTTACTCTGAATATTTCCGCTGTGTTTCGAAAATTTTGTAGACTTAATATTACAATTTAGTGGGAATACAAGTTGTAAGGCAAATACATTTACTATAATCAAGGTTGGGATCTTGATATTAAAAGCTGACCCAAAACGTATAAACCAAGAACTGCATAGTTCAGTAGAGGCAATTCATCCAGTAGATTGGTTTTTTTCTTATTAGGAATGCATCACGTACTGTCGAGTATTTGCCGCGGACAGGACTCGAGCCTGTGAATGTCTGCTTCGTAATCTAGTTCTCAAACCATTGAAACGCCATTCCACTTTGGGATGTTATATTAATGGCAGGATTTTCAGTATATAAATTTTGTCAAAACAATCTAAACTTTGCCTTATTTAACAATGACGTTTAATCGAGAACACAGGTTCCGTTCTTATTGGACACTCTTCAAGTGACAGAGATTTTATAAGCCACAGTCAGTCGCAAAATATTAGTTAGGCGTAATTTTTTTGCTTTTGCGCAAAAAAATATATAGAGAGAGCAAAATAATTTCGTCCTTATTAGGAACTCTGCCATTACTGTTCAGTAAGTGGCACAGACGGAGCTCGAACCGGGATGCATATGTTTCATCGTCCTAGATTTTACCCAATGCGCCACACGTGCCGTATATTACACGTTATTGCATCTATTATACCAATTTGTTTTTCTGGCTAGTCTTCCGTTTATATATATATATATATATATATATATATATATAAAGTGCTGTTGATTTTAATTTTATGGTAGTTCTGTAATTGTATTTGCAGTGCATTTGACCCGTAAATGTTATTGAAATTGACTTACAGAAAAATGTTAATCGGGCTTAACACTCTAATGCCGGTTTGGCAAATTTATCCTGACGCCATAGATTATGGGATTTCGAAATACTCATTTGTTATAATAAAAAAATAATGCTATGAGAATGAAAGTGTATAGTAGCGAAAGGGAGACTGAACTTAAATATTTGTTGTTGTTGTTGATAATTAACATAAATGCAATTATGTGTTAGTTTTTGTGTACCTGAAAAGACTTCGTCAATGTGAATTTAAAGGCAACTCACATTATGTAATACATGTACAGAACGTTAAATGTTACCAACAATATTGTTTTCGCGATACCGACCCTTTAATTGGTATCAACACAAAACAGTTTTCGCTATCATTGCCAATGGACCATAGTTGGTGCACGTGATCGTCTAAGTAGTGTGCCAAGGCCGACTACTGGGTGGGGAGGGTGAAGATGTAACACTAGCCACGTTTGAGACCGAGAACGCTCCAATTTTTCTATCTAGGTCTAACGCGAATACAACAGGAAGTTCTCGCAATTGTGCACGAATTACGATGAAGCAGCAAGTAAAATGATGGAAGCAGTCTTCGAGACGCAAAAATGAGCATAAAATAATAAATATTTGTACTTTGTTTTTTTTTAAATGAACACGCTTTATACGAGCAAACTCGTATAAATAATTGATAAAACGTATTTGATGAGTTGAAGAAAATGACGGCGTGGAAAACTTAATAAGAGGATTGTCTGCACGGATGAGCACTTTGACTGCGGAGTTGAGGATAATTAAATCTCGGCTGGACGACACACTTATAATAAATTGTGAAGCAATCCGCCTAAACGACCCACTAATACAGGTGAAGTAAAAAATGGCGACCGCGCCCAAGAGGCAGCAGACACAAATAGGCCGGTGTTTTCATCCGAATAGACAAGAATTTTTCGACTGTCATCAGAATTGAGGCCTATGCTTGCACGCGTGGATGTGAAAAGGCCACAGTTGTGTTTGGTAAAATTTGAAGCCTCTGGTTGAGCGCAAGATTTGTCATTAGAAGCACGTACTTATAATTAGGAAAACACAAATAACGAAGTGGATAAAGGCCATTTATTTCGTGTATACTAATCATCTCTTATACAATCATACTTATTTATACATTTTGGGTTTTCAATTGATTATGCTAGTGGTAACAAATCTGACTCGTTTTTACTGCTGTTTCTTGTTTTGACTAGTTGTAATAGGAGTTTTCAGTAGACCTGTATGGTAAAAGTTCGCAATAAGATAAATCATTACTTTTACTTTTAATCAAGGTGCATTCTTGATGTAAACACTTGACCCATTATGTACATACATTTGTCAGTATAAACTAGGTATTGTATAGTGTGGAAAAGGCAATTCATCCAGTAGACAGGTTTCGTCCTTATTGGAAACTCATCATGTACTGACCAGAATTTGCCGCGGTCAGAGCTCGAACCTGGGCACGTCTGCTTCGGAATCTGGTGCTCTAACCACTGAGCCAGCCTGCCGCACACAACACACAATTTATAGTTATATGTGTCTTGGTTAGCCTTTCGTTTATGTAGAACCTATATGGCATTTATTTGGCCCTAAATTTACAACTAAGATATATCATAGTTGTATAGCAATGTTAGCAATATCTACAAAGATTAGTACATGATACGTTAAATCATTTCAAAAAAGCGAACCGTAAACTTCTATCTCCATATACGTGGCATACATAATATTTGTAATGAGTTTGATTTGTATACGACTTTCTAATGATATTAATCGATTATTGACTGCGTGGGCGATGATCATAGTTATTTAAATCAAGTTTAAGAAATTGGTATGAATATAAATCCGATTAAGTACACATTTGTCAATATAAACAACGAATTGTTCAATATAGAAAAAGCAATTCATCCAGTTAACCGATTTCGTCATTTCTTCGATCTCCTCAAGTACTGTTCAGAATTTGTCATTGACAGGGCTCGTACCACGCTGCACAATGTGACTACCTTTAATGAGTCATCAATAAGTACGGGACAAATGTGTACATGAGGTTACACCCGTTTTCATGCTGATTTTTCCACATCACTTTAAAATTTTTGAACAGTTGTTATACTAGGATCGCAAATCGCAGTTGATATATATAATATCTCTGCAAGAAAGATTATATTACTTTGAGGAGAGGATGACTGTCCGACGAATTTCTAGAGTAAAGAATCCAACATTTCTTTAAGATCATCTGACAGGCGACGAATTTTCATGTCAGATTTGTAATTGCATTGATGTGCTAAACGTCTGTAAACAAAAGGAACTCTTTTCGCGTTTACAAATTAAGTAATCCATCATTTCATGCTTATTTTCATGTGTTGATAATTTTTATCCGATAAATAGCTACTATGAATCGATCTTTTTTCCACTTTCACTTTACAATTATTGCGTATTATTCGAAAGTTTTGTTCAACCTACAGTTTACATATGCATGCTACAATTATGATTATTTTGCTAAGGAGTGTGTCTGCGTACTATCTATTATTCCGTTTCTGTTCCTCTATTTTATCTTGAAAGTCCCACTTACGACAACTTTCCAAGCAATAGTAATTGTGCATGTCCTCCTGACAGTATTTCAATTTGAAAGTGTGATGCAGAATCAAGAAATATACAGCATTTAGTAAACGGCCCATGTGTCTCTCTCTAAATTATAACTATAATATTTCAAGGCGACTGAAATTAAAGTGAAGTTAAGTTTTAACAAAATAATATGCGTTAGTTTTCGTACACACAGGCAAACGTTCAAGTGCCGGATTGTCTCCGCATTCTGAAGTCTACGTACGCATTAGTGCACATTTAAATTTATTTTCGATATGTTGTTTGTTCATCTCTTAGAGCCGTTTAAAAAACGACGCATGCAAACATCCAGCTTTTACAACACCGTATTAAACACGCACACGAACACATCGACAATCTGGTTGGTTCATATACAGTAAATTTGTGTATAGGTATAAATATTTTAAATATACGTTCGCCTTTTTAACTTTCTTCTAAAGTTTAACTAGTTATGCAAATCAAAAGCACCTGTACAGCCTACTGCTTCTCTCCCTCTCCCTTCTAAACACACAATCACATACGCACTCTCTCTTTCTCTCTTCCACTAAGGCTAATGAAGTCATTTAGACTTCACATCCGGGTGATCTCTTTCAATTCAACTTTACGCACTCCAAATATGCTTGCCAAGTTTATTTAAAATTAAAAACTTTAAATGTTGCGTTAAATATGTGCGCACTTTTGAATTTTAAAATGAAACACATTTAAAATTTAACATACTGTTGGCGCTTCAAAGCAAGTCTTCTTAAATAATAAATGTTAAACAAAGTTTAAATGCAATAACGAAATACATAATCATGTACACGCATTTATATATATATATATATATATATATATATATATATATACGTTTTTGAGTGAGTGTGAAAAAGGTCTATTAGATGAATTGCCCTTCAATGCAATGATTAGTTTAAGCCGACAATAAAAACAAATTGAAGATACTGCCGTTTATGTTCAAATCAATAAATCCAAAAGTAGCGTGGTGTCTGTTGTATAATGACAGATCACATGTGGCTATATAGAATTTTATGTATTAAAAATTTCATAATCGTTTTCACCTGAAAGAAATTCTTATCATAAAACAAAACTTGGCATATGATATAAATTTGCGTATAGATTGCAGCATGTATGGCGCAGAATTTAAAACAAGTATGACTGGGATCGAGTCCCAGCCGCAAAAATTATCAACAGTATTAAAAAGAATACACTACTACTAATTCTCCTGCCATTATTACTTGAACTACTACATCTTTTGATAATGCTAATACTAGTACTTCTACAAGGACTAATGCTTCAAACACTAATATAACAATAATACTATTATTATTATTAATAATAATCATTACAATAATAACAGCTACTACTACTTATACCACCACTACTACCACTACAACCACCATTAATACAAATAATAATAATAATAATAATAATAATAATAATAATAATAATAATAATAATAATAATAATAATAATAATAATAATAATAATAATAATAATAATAATAATAATAATAATAATAATAATAATAATAATAATAATAATAATAATCATAATAATAATAATAATAATAATAATAATAATAATAATAATAATAATAATAATAATAATAATAATAATAATAATAATAATAATAATAATAATAATAATAATAATAATAATAATAATAATAATAATAATAATAATAATAATAATAATAATAATAATAATAATAATAATAATAATAATAATAATAATAATAATAATAATAATAATCTAATGAAGAAGAATAAGATGGTGATGAAGTAGAACAACGATAATAAGTCATACAATAATTAAGTTATTAATAATCTTAAATTTAATATTATGAATTTATTTTTTTGTTTATCAGTCAATAATATAGTTTTTATTTTAATTGTGCGTTTACTTCCATTAAATTTTGCATTATATATAAATGTCTCATTGTAGTGATATTTCTGTCAGGGCAAAAATCACAGTTAAACCGTCTATCCATCACGACGATGTATTTAAATGCGTCTTATGCTTGTGTGTCGTGCGTGATGCCATTTGTCGGTAAAAGCAGACGGGCATGTAAGAGTCTCCTAAGAATGAAAATCTGATTGACTCTATTGACTTTCGTTGCTGAAGAAACTGCCTTTGATATTAGCCTTCCAGGTGTAATGCAACGTTGAATATAATTTGTTGACATCTTTTTTTGATTTTCTACACAAATTCAGCAGTTTTATTTGTGCTAGCGCATGTGTGTGTTGGTGTTATCATTAATGATGGCATATGACAACATAAATGAAAGCCAATTGAATTAAATACATCTAATTGTTTATACTCCATACATGAATAATTTATTAAATTAAATTTATTACTACACTATTATAGGTATTTTTCATAACCTTATCTGTTCTCGGAACTATGTCTGCATTTTTTGAAATTTTATTGCGGAGTGCCAGCTTCATATTCCTGAATGCCGCGTTTTGTGTACGCGGGTTGTAGCTTTGCACCGACAGTTTCACAAACATCCGATTGATCACAATTTCCAATTTCGTTTTATCTTCAATCGAGCTGAATTTGTATTCGTCCCAATGTAAATGCGGTTCTATCAAATCTTTGTTTACTGGCTACGTTTCGGAACTGAAATCCCCGTCCCATCTTCAGGCCCAATTGCCACATATATACACAGCGCAATACTCGCAATAGCAAATTTAAGTAAATGTGGTAATCTCGTTGCGAATCCGTTCTATTTATATTTTATTTTTTTGACTCACCACTGGTTTTAAACATAGAATTTGTCTCAAAGATGTGATAGAACCGTATTTCCATTAGGACGAATACAAACTCAGCTCGATCGAAGACAAAACGAAATGGAAATTGTGATCAATCGGATCTATCTCTGCATCTGGGAAAACTAGAAATCGTGTGTAAATGACATTTGATCTTTCCGTTAATATGAATGGCGTTTCCGTTTTACACGCACTGCTATCATAGTATGTTTCGTTTCCTCCGTCATATTTTTCGAGTAGAAGATAAAAACTTACAGATCTGCATAATTTGATTCTATTTCATCTTTAGGTGTACGATGTGAACATCTAATTGATTGATATTTTGAAGCCGGTTACGTCACACTGAAGGCTTCAACACGTGTAATATACATGAAAATGTTGAAGTTTCCATTTAGAGTCGTCCTTTGCTAACTCATCTTTAGTTGTTAAATTCACTCCTCTCACAAATACATAAGTATGCTCATTTCAATGGATAGATAATACACTTTTAGAGGATCTAGTTTCAACAGAACACATTAATCAAAGATACATTCACGACATGCATCTCGAAATGGAATGCAATAAACTTAGTGAAGACCTACAAGTGTTAATCTGCTATATTGAATTGAATGATGTCATGCTTACCGCGAAATTTAATAACTGTTATCAATCAAGGCCAGAGAGTATGGATTTACTGGAGAAACAGGTGTTCAGAAATAGTTGTAATTCTCAATTTCGGTGAACTAATGCATAAATTGGTATCCATCATGTTGGTACCATGTACCGACACGAAAAACATTGTGTTAATACCGCGTACCTTTTCGGTACTACAATGTTGGTATCAGTTACTCACACAATAGCCATAGTGTTAGTATCCTTTACAGACTTGGTATATATATTATATAGAGTGAGTTAGTGTTGAAGTCGCATTGTCGAATATATGATGTTAACTTCAAAACTGCAGGTTTACACATTCCTCTAGGAGATTGTACCGTCCTATAATCCCACATCCCTCACACAAATATATTGTGGTTAAAGGGCGCAATACCGGCTCCTTCTGATGAGTCGCCGGTAAGCACGAAACGAATGTGCATAAGATTATACTTTCCGTTCATGCTGTCTTTGGGCAACACCAGGGTTAAGGAAAACAAAATTTGTTTTTTCGAGTATACATGCGTTTCGTGCTTACTAGCGATTCATTAGTAGGAGCTGGTACTAGGCGCTATACCCACTATATATCCAGTCAGTCTATGTGGGACCTATGCACTATACATCACATAACCAAATAAATGGTGTGTATAGGACATATTGCAGGTTCATATTGATGACACACCGGTAAGCATGAAACGCGTGTGTACATGAGGTTATAAATTTAGTTCATGCCTTCTTTGGTATTTTTTGCTAGTCCGAGTCGGTACATGATACCAATGCAATAGATTTCAAGGTATGCTAAATGTTGTACCGTCCTATTATTCCACATTCTTTGACCAAATATATAGTGGTTAAAGGGCATAATACCGGCTCCTACTGATGAATCGCCAGTAAGCACGGTACGAATGTGCATGAGATTATACTTTTCGTTCATGCTGCCTTTGGTTTATCCTTCTGGTCACAATTGAACTAAAATTTTACTAGGATCGCCACACCTAATACATACTTGCATATGCTAAATTTTACCAAAATTGAGAATTAAAACTAATTCTGGACACATTTTACTACAGAAAATGAATGCACTGAGACCTTTAACGATATCAGTTACCACTTATCGCGGTAATCATGACATCATTCAAATAAACGTATAACAGTTGATACTGTTCGTGGTGGAGATCTAATATATATGCAATTGTGTATAAGTTGTTGCGCACCTAGTAACAAAGTAGTTCTCATCGCACAGAAGCATAAACCAAAATGAGTATGAACGGAAGGTACAATCTCATATGTACATTCGTTTCGTGCTCATTGGCTCAGTAGTAGCTGTATGACGCCATATATATTTTGGTAATATTCTGGCTAATCAGTGAGTCTATTAATAAATAACAGATAAATGTTTTCACAAATTCTGTCACCTCGAATTTTATTGTATTTCATTTTAATTTTTACCTCATCAGTGTATGATTTTTTCGCATAATTTTTATCATTTATATAATTGCACAACTTTTTATGTAAATTCAATAGATGATTACTTATGTGAATTTTGGGTAGGTGGTTGTAATAAACAATATAAATTGTATTAAACATGCCTGTTTCTTAGATCCGTAAATTCTGATCTCGTTGTTATTCAAAGCATTGTGGTATGCAAATCTATTTACGCTAATTCGGTGTACGTTCATGTATATTACATACACACTTATACATTTATATACTATACATATACACAATTGGTTACCTGATCATCCACATGAAATAACTGCCTTTAAATTTTAGACGTATTCTAAACAATTTACTTGCAACAGCCCACATATCATGAAAACAGAACTTATTATATTGTCTAGCAGTTCGAAGTAGAAAGTCAAATTGTAGCGTAACGTTCAATTTCAGTTTGTGTACAAGCGTCTGAAGCTGAATGTTGATTTTTTGTTTACTCGTTGCGATTTATGTTTCATGTCTATCATCGGAACGAATGTTTCGGTAAATACCGAAAATTTGGTGAGTGTCATTTGGAATACGGACAACAATTATACCAACCTACGCGAAGAAAATTAAGTTATGTCCAGAAAATGCATCAACGCAAAAACTGGAGAAAATTCATATTATTTGTTTTTTTGAAATACAGGTTAATAGCATTGTCAATTATTCACTCTCCCTCTAAATACACTGCTTTTTAATATCTTTACTATTTAAAATTAAACTTGAAGATAACATGTTAACAAAGCAGAATCTAAAGTTTAAATTAGGCTAAATATATAAATATATGAATAGATGATGAGAGCAAACAAACAATTATTATTATATATATATATATATATATATATATATATATATATATATATATATATATATATATATATTGTCAGTATAAACTAAGCATTGTATAATGTAGACTATTCATTTCATTCAGAAGAATGGTTTCGTCCTTAATGGGACTCATTGCCTACTGGCTAGAATTTTTCGCAGACAGGGCTCGAACCTGGGCACATCTGCTTCAGAGTCTGTGACTCCAATCACTGATGTGCACTGACGTACAATAAATTAGAAGATAATTTGATGAAATCTGAGTTAAGCGATAAGTTTTAAAATATTACTCGCTATATTGTCTACAAAATTTGCTCGCACCAATAGTAAACAAAACTATTATCTAATTTAATTTGAATATAGACGTACCAAGCTATAGTTTTTAAAATAGATAAATATCTTTCGAGTTTTTGCGGGGTGCCAGCTTCATATCCTGCAATGCCGCGTTTTGCGTACGCGGGTTGTAGCTTTGCACCAACAGTTTCACAAAGATCTGATTGATCCCAATTTCTCTTTCAGTATCTGTTTTGTCTTCGATCAGGCTGAGTTGGTATTTGTCCCTTTCTTCCGAAGGCTTCAACATCGTTCATGGCAACCAATGCAAATGCGGTTCTAAACAGTAAACAAAGATTGGATAGAATCGCATTTCCAATGGTTAGTATGAACGATGTTGAAACCTTCGAAAGAAAGCTGACAAATACGCACCCAGCCCGATCGAAGACAAGACAGATGCAGACACGAAAATTGTGATCAATCGGACCTTTTAAAACGGATGTTGCAAAATTAAAATAAAAACTCGGTACATTCTTAACTCGTTTACAACAGAACGCACAACAAAATATTCTGGCAATCTTTTTGGCCATCATTAGATAAGGAAAGCAGGATACCTAACGTCGTTAAGGCTAGGATGATAGTTTCACATATACTGTTCTAGACTGGAATATTGGCTTCATAATTTCAATGCACGCTTTACCAACGTCTTACAAATTATCCATGAACAGATGATTGGTAGCTCGCGTGGTGATTCCGTTTAATTAATGTTTGCGGACTTCCAAAATACACCATTTACCGTTTAGCTAATCGAGAAGAGCAAAATCAATGTCAGTTATACAAGTGGACGTCATTTAGTCGTCACAATTATTATCAGAGCTCGACGGCGACCTGAGTGACGAAGATAAAACCGCAGTTTGCCTATGCGATTTAAAGTAGGAATTGCAGCTCACGCGCCTAGTAGAGTAAAATTAGCTGCAAACGATATGTGCGCTCGTGGTAGATCCCTTTTACACACTCAATCATATTCATTTGGGATTTTCTATGAAGCCTTTTTTGAACGCATGTGTTGTAATAAGAGCTAGTTTCACAGAGTTCATGTATAAACGAGAAATGTATTCGCCACTTAGCTTTTGTCATTCACATGAACTAAAGTGATTCAATTTTAATTTTACATAATAACAGTATACGAACTTACACTGTTTGAGTTGCAATCCAGCTTAAAATAAATGTGCGTTATTCGAGACTGGAATCGCTAAATTTTGACCATAGAAATTTTTTATACAACCTTAAAAATAAGATGAGCCTGATATTGGTTTGAGACTAATCTACTTCTTCAAGTGTCTCTAGATTGTCCTATTAACATGATCTAATTATTCTGAGTCGCAATTATGACAAAAGAGTCACTCATCAACCTTTACAAATCGTAAATATTTTCATCTGTAGAAAACAAATTCAATTAAAGTATGCAAAATTTAAGACTATATCTTTGTCTTCAATTGAAAATAGACATGTAAAACCGATTTCAATATCAGGTCGTAGAATATACTATTTGTCTTTATTGTTTACTAAATGGAGTAATTTAAATCAAGTTTGAGAGCTTAAAGTAAACACCAATCCCATTGTATTTAACCAGTCGTCGAACAACATAACAAAACTACCGCCAGCCGCAACGCACTGACGCGTTTCCACCTTCCTTGATCATCATCAGAGTACGACGGCAAACTGACTATCGAGGATCAAACCGCATTGAATATACATGGAAATCAAATTTAGATATGCGGCTCTCACCTCTAGCAGTCTTGCATACATTGAACTTGACTGGAAATGTCGGCTGCACAATTTCTATGCAGTTACGAACATTAACTGTTTGCAGCTTTCGCCACATATACATATATAGACAATACAATTATACAATAATTGATTGCGCAGATGGTGGTAAAAATTATTTAAATCAAGATTTCGAGCTTGAAGTTAACACTAATCCCATTGTATTTAACCAGTCGTCGAACAACATAACAAAACTACCGCCAGCCGCAACGCACTGACGCGTTTCCACCTTCCTTGATCATCATCAGAGTACGACGGCAAACTGACTAGCGAGGATCAAACCTAAATTGTGTTGACAGCATTGCCGCCGACTAGATTTCAGCAAGAAACTCTTTAGCTCAGTGTTAAAATTTATGCTTCTGGCGACCAAGGCCATAAATTTTATGCACCTATTCATTGTTGACCAATGTTTGTCCCTTTTTCTGGTTTTCATTCAAGTGAGTATCACGTTTAAATTGAAGTTCATACTAGTCATTCACGATGTGTCCTTACAAGGCGGACAAAACGTCACCTTAGGCAACACTTGTTTGTTGCTTTGGTGTGCCTTCTGTGCCACTATTTTTGTAAACAATGAAGGAGCTCTGAAGAAGGCCACGGGAAAGAATGGGCGGAAGAAGCTTCATATATTTTTGAAGAAGGCAAATTAAAAATCTAAAGAAGCTGTGCCATCGAAAAATGCGTTGTCGTTAGGACCAAATTTAAAAACAAATTACAACCATCAGACGATCACCTATATATATATATATATATATATATATATATATAGTGGACCACTTTGTCCATATTGGGAACTCGTCAAATATTTGCCAGAAATTTCGGCGAGCGCTGTTTGAACCGGGGCATATTGGCTTTGGAATCTTGCGCTCACTCCATTGTGCCATCCCTTCCACAAACTACACGAATTTGTCTGTCGGTGACAAACTTATGATTCTGTTAGCCTTTTTCCTAGGTGGAGTCTAGGTGCCAAATCTTTTGGCCTAAATTTCTAACTAGCCTGATTAATTCGTCTTTACAATACATACCAAACGACATCTTTTGAAAAATAATACTGAATTGAAGTTGTAAAGCGGGATTTAGGCTGTAGTGTTTGGCAGTAGAAGCTAAAAATTGATCAGGACAGCCAAAACAGCTCGTCAACTGCATGCGACTGGCGTTAGTTTTGCTATTTTGTTCGATGACTGGTTAAATACAGTGAGATTGGTATTTACTTCAACTCGCAAACTTGATTTAAAGAGAAGCTCGTCAAGTAGTCTTATATCGTTCTTTATTGGAAACTCGTTAAATACTTGCTATATATATATATATATATATATATATATATATATATATATATATATATATATATATATATATATATATATATATATATATATAGCATATTGCCTAAAAAGTAATAGCAGATCCAGAATGATCTGTGCGATTTTGAAATTGGTAGAGTCATTAAGAATGACTGAACTAACGGTTAGACAGATAAGAAAACTTTTACTGGGAAATAATTGAAACCCCTTTTTAATGTCTGGTTCCGGTGGTGCAGCGAAGCAAATATCCCTCGAAACACGATGCTCACTGCGGCGAGTCTGGCAAGTACTAGATAAATTTAACTGACTTATGCAATGTTTAGTTTAACTCGACAACACATGTATACTAAAATCTTCCCATTGTACTTTCAGTTCTAGACCACATATGCAGTTGGCACGGTGTCTGTCTGTTTATGAGAGATTTGAGTTGGCTAGTTCAACGTTTAAAGTCTAAAGGCATCTATCAGTACGATAGACTCGCCAAATAAGATGGTGCATAACTAAAAATTCCATGCAATTCGCGTCTTTGGTATCGCAATGCACAGTACCAGATGTTTTTGAGAACAGATTCCGGCCATAGCAATTCCCGGCAGTTACTGTTGACTGCCAATTGAGGAGGAG
The DNA here is from genome assembly GCA_029291075.1 of Eudiplozoon nipponicum. Classification (NCBI taxonomy): domain Eukaryota; kingdom Metazoa; phylum Platyhelminthes; class Monogenea; order Mazocraeidea; family Diplozoidae; genus Eudiplozoon; species Eudiplozoon nipponicum. Next base: position 48,688 of record JAQBSW010006020.1, read on the forward strand.
ACTGTCCAGTTTATGAATTGGATTTTGCTGTCTTAAGCTGTGCTTAATTTATGCCAGAAATGCATATGTAATCTAATTTACTTTGCTTAAGCATGCAGGTTTATGTTTATATAATTATTTGCTGTGTAGCGTTCGTTAGTTCTGGCTAACCAAAATAATTGAAGCTATCGAAATAATTAGGTAGTTTAATTAGTCCTATATGAAGATTAGTTTTACGAGGGAATATTTCATAGTTTACAGTTTCCAGAAGTTAACTTTTCTCGAAATTAATGAACTGAAAAAATACCCATGCACTTTAATAAAAATGTCTGCATGTCCGCATATAAATGGATTACCAAATTACATAAGCAATGCTACAATACATAAATATAAATATTTATATGCAGTTTCCAAAAGTTTAATATGTCTGCGTTTAACGTGCATACTATTTTACCTTTCCAAAAGCAGCAGGAGAGATTTCTTTAGACTGTAATTTAATGGGAGAAGCATTTGGATACTTGCAGAAAAATTTATCAATCGTTAAATTCTCCATAATATCGTCTGAAAATTTCCCCACAATTTTCCCTTTTCGAAATTATATATATATATATATATATATATATATATGTATATATATATATATATATATATATATATATATATCTATATATATATATATATAGCATAAATCGCGAAGTCGATGTGTACGATGTATTACGTTTACAAAGACAAAATATCTTTTATTAATACAATCATGGTTGCGAATAAAATGCAGATATCATCACATCACAGACAGAAATACAACAGACTATCTGATGCTTCATGGCCATATAACCATGAGAAGAAGAAAAAAATTAAAAAAATTAAACCTAATATAATTGTTTTAACAGCAAATAATTAAATAATGATAATGACAAAAATAATAGTATGAAATAAAGTAAATGCTAACGGAGAATGAATTTATGGAGGGGGGATCTAGTTCAATTAGACGAAATAAGATCCGAGGCGATTTACATTGAATAATGTCGTAAATTAAGCTAAATCTCACAATTAATTTTGCCAACCTTTAGACAAGAGATCAAAGCAGCTGAATCTACAACAAGATCGACAGTGAGCAGGATTCAGTGCCATATCGCACAGAGTTTCTTTCCATGAACTATGATGCTTACTTGGACTCAACCTGACAAAAACTGGTACTATTAGTATCTTTTTTGAAAATTTGTGATGATGGGTGAACTGAACACGGCATCAGTTAAAGGATGTCGATGTATCCTCAAGAAACAAAGAAACTGTAATTCGGCGTGTGTTAGTCACAACTCATATCAGGCAAACAGGTTCTATACGACCAATTATGGTTCTGGTTGAAATTAACCGTTTCCTACATGTCAAAATCTGCCCGCCTTGTTTCTTACGCCAAAATTGTGCTGACTGATCTACGTGGCATATCAACCGCAGGCCTACATAAAATGTGACCAATCCACGGTAATTGATGTAGCCTTGATTGTTTATCTAATGGTGAGAACTAATTTAGCTGAAGCAGCAATTTTCTGCAGATGCCAGAGTTGCTTATTCGTTGCTGGTAGCCTATGCCTCAAATACTTCTCAAAAACTGATAGTCGAATGCTTGTAACCTCTAAGAAACTTGATATGAAGATTTTATAACGTTTAGCATATCTGCACGTACAGATGCATAGTACGTGTGGCAATGGCCAACTTTAAGACAAATAATGAACAAAGGGTCTTATCTAGGGCAGACATTATTTCAACAGAAATTCCTCGCAGAAGCGCCCGTATAAGAATGAAGCAGTCAGCCCAATGAGAAAAGCAGACTTCGAGCTGAAGTGAACATAAATTAATTAATGTGTAAATTTGTTTTATTAAATCGATGCTCGTTGTGCGAGCAAAATTCTATATATAATCGAGTAAAAATAAAGCATTTGTGGTACATTTAATATGTCTTCTGATGGGTTGGAAACGTTGATTCAGGCATTGACTTCTCAAATGAATAATTTAACTGCAGAATTAGGCATAATTAAGGCTCGTCTAGACGATACACTAATAATAAATACGGAAGACATACAAGTACGTGGACCATCCAACATAGGTGGACAGAAAAGGTACAGATAGGTCAAGAAATGCGGTTCTTGGGGCACTTAGTCTCAGCGGACGGATGCATGCCGTTAGATTCGAATGTACAACCTATCAGGGATTATCCGGTGCCTACTACTAGAAAACAATTGCGCCGGTTTATTGGTATGGTGAATTTCTATAGACCATACCTCGCAGGGATGGCGGTTACGCAACAGCCCTTATCTCAGTTAACTAGTGCCAAGATACCATTTCGTTGGACGGAGGAGGCTCAACAAGCGTTTGTACTATGTAAGCAGAAATTAATAGATGCAACTATTTTGACTTTCCCGGTAGGTAATATGTCAATTGTTACAGACGCGTCAGATATTGGTATAGGAGCGGTGTTACAAGCTGACGGACGTCCTGCGCAATATATAAGTCGCACACTCACTAAGGCGGAACAGAACTATACAGTCACAGAAAAAGAATTACTTGCCGTACAATGGCGACCGCGCCGAAGAGGAATCAGGAGGAAATATGCCGGCGTTTTCAGCCGAATCGACGAGTTATTTCAGACCGTCATCAGAGTTTAAGCCGATGTTGGCACCACTAGATGTGGAAAGGCCACAGTTGTGGTTCGAAAAATTTGAAGCATCAGTTCGAGCCCAAGAATTTACATTGGAAGCACCTATTGTGCGTGTAGCTGTCCAGGAATTAGTGGACTGGACAGTAGCAGTCCAATTGGAATTGCCGGTTGACCTCACGTATGAAGAATACAAAAGACGCGTGTTGGATCATTTCCGGGCTAGGCCTCAGGAAGTGTTCTTAGAATTATACAGCCTGAAACCATTAATGGGTGAGAAGCCCATGGATACCATGGCACGTATCAAGCGGTGGTTCTCGAAGCTTACCGAGTCTTTACCCAGCTTGCCACCACATGAGGCCATCATGTTCATGCTGCTGGATCCTACCAGATACGGTGAAATATCCAGCGCCCAGGGAGGCCTTGAAGAGAGACTTCAGGCTCTTCAAAGTTCGGCCATAATGACAAACAAAGTGGCAGCTGCATCTCCACGCATGGGTCCAGTTACGACATCTGACAGGAGCGACATACCGTATTGGAATTCTTCGCGGCATAATAAGCAGTTCCGCGACACAAGGCAACAGCCAGTGGCCTGGAAGCAAAGTCAGTATATAAGGACTCCAGCTCCGACGAATACGGCGTATAAGCGTCAGCAAAACCCATGTACTGCTCCTCGAGAACGGCCAGTGCAGTGGGGTAACAGGGTGCACAATCTCACAAATAAAGGTGGGCGAGAGCAGGGCACAAATATT
>JAQBSW010006021.1:0-52065 GCA_029291075.1 Eudiplozoon nipponicum
ATAGGACTTTGTTTCACAACTTTTCTTTGTACAGCTTCTATCTTATTAGACAAACCCTTTGTTGAAGGATTCCAAGTAGCGGCAGCATATTCTAGTATCGGTCTAATCCATATTATAAACATTTTAAATTTTATTTCATTCGACATTATATTTCTATTTATTAGTGCCCATCTGTTCTTGGCACTGCCTACTATCCTTTCAATATCTTTCAGCAGAAGCCTTACAATGAATAGTTATGCCTAAATCCTTAATTTCTTGCATAAGTTTAATCTCAAAAACATCATTAATCTCAGCATCATGAAAATAAACATAATTAAATTCTGTTCTGTTACCTATTTTTAAAGCTCTCGTCTTTTTACTGTTTATTCTCAGCCCTAGTGTTAATAAGTATCTACTTAAATCATACAAATCTAGTGTCACATTATTTTTGGAGAATTCGACATTTTTTGGATCAATTGGAAAGATTATTTTTAAATCATCAGTGAATTTGCAAACTCGACCGTTAGGGATTTTAGTTTCCAAATGTGCAAATACAATTTTAAATAAAATTGGCCCCAAACTTGATCCCTGTGGAACTCCACTTGTTACCCTTTTCGATTTAGATATCAAATCGTTTACTTGAATACTCATTCTTCGATTATATAAATAGTATCTAAGTAATCTAAAAATATTTGGATCAATATTCAATAAATTAATCGCATTCAAAATAGCATCAAAAGATATAGAGTCAAAAGCTTTTGAGATATCTATGAATACAATTATTGCATCTAACTTTTTCTCATCTATTGTAATTACATGTTTCCACATAGAGAGCATATTAGTAGTTGTCGACCTGTCTTTCGTAAAGCCATGTTGGTATATATCGAAATCAGCCGGCAGCATACGTTCTAAATGATCAAGTATCAATCGTTCTATTATCTTCAAAAATGAAGGGATAATAGAGATTAATCTGTAATCACTGGCACACGTTGGCTTACTTACTTTAGGCAGAGGTTTAGCTACTATTGTTAGTGTATCGATTGGTAATATCCCATTCTTCAAAATTCTATTTATAAAATTGCAGAGCGCATTCATAAAATTTGAAGGTAATTGAAGTAGGTTATCAATCGATATACCAAGGTGATCTTTTTGTTTTTTTGATTTTATTTTTAACATTAATTATATCAATGCATCACTGTCAATAACAAGTCCTAGATCCTGGTTTCCCGAAGGATCCGTTAGATCAATAAAATTGCTTTCCTTTTGTGGATTACATAACAAGTTGCCAAATACTTCATCCAATTCACAGAGAAATTCATAATCAGTTTCACCCACAGGTAATATAAGCTTTAATTTTTCCTCATATTTACTGTAGTCTGTGAGAAGTTTGTATCCTAGTCTTGGATTACTCTTCAGTTTGGCCAAAATAATCCACTCTGATCTTTGACGGATTATCAGCAGTGATGAATTAACTTCTTTGTCGATCAAATCTTACCTCATTTTTTTAATAATACTGATAAGACTACATTTCATTATATTATCTCGTTTGATTCTTAGCTTACATAACTTCCTATTGATTCGCTTTGGTATAACATCCGTAAATGTAGATGCCCTAAATATATCAGATAATAACAATGAAACAGAAGAAACAAATTCGTCATTGTTCATGATAAAAAACATTCATTATCAATAGATAAGCTTAATTCTCTAAAAAGATTCCAGTTGATTCTGAAACATTGCATGTGTCCACTTTCAACATTAGGTTTCTGTGCTTTGCTACTCGAAAGGTTCTACTGTAAAATAATTTGTTTATGATCCAATTCTTTGAAGTAATTTACTACATCATAAATGTGTGAGTTCAACGCTTCAACTTCTAAATATACATGATCTAAGCATTCCGAACCTCTAGTTGGTTCCTATATAATCCGCTTAAGGTCATGATTAGAAAAAAGATTGATTATTTCACAGTCATGCAGCTTATTAAAATCTCCTACCACAACAATCTAACCATGGCAGTCCAAAATAGATTGAAAAGAATTGGTAAACATTTGATCATCATGTAAATTAGCATACGGCGGTCTGTAAACTCGCGGTTAAGATCAGGTTATCAATTTGTATAGTTAAATAAATCAATGACAGTATTATATTCGCTAGTATGTAACACTGTTGCATTTAATATCGATTTGCTATAAATAAGTACTCCTCCACCTCTTTTATCCAGTGATCTGTCTTTCCTAAATAGAGAATAATGAGGAATGTCAAATTCATAGTTTTCAATGTTCTTGTTCCTTCAAAAAACCGTCATTTATACATTTTGTACAGTAAATCTTCTTTCATAGATCACCAAGATGTACATTTTTGTACGTAGAAAAATTATTGAATAGAAGACTTTCCTTTAAAAAATATGTAGCCATCAAAATTCGCCAGAAGACGTCGACTTTAGAGAGATTAACAACCAGAGTAAAACGTACACGCAAATATTAATTTACTGTACTCCAAAAAAATGAAAAAGAAACACAGTCGATTGTATTTATACCAAATGTTTGCTGACAAGTAAAAAAACAGTACAGAACTCAGTATCCTGGCACGATTGCCCATTTTATAAACGCTCCAGCTTCAAGTAAATGTAGTAGGGCGTTACAAAGTCAGTTTTGGTGCCAGTATGGCTGAGTTAATATTGTTGAGGGCCCTTAAGAGGGACGATCTTGCGTTCTCTGACAAATAACGTGAAGGTGAGTTAGTGTAGCAGTGTCCATATGTACTCCTAGAAAATTGAGACCAGCTCTGGTTGACTTGGGTTGTGGATCCTTCTGTTGTGGCGTTGAAATCCCGCTGAGTAATCTCCTTGAAGTTCTGCTGTAACTGGCTCATCTCTCAAGTTGTACAGCAACAAGGTAGGCGTGACTAAAATTGCTAATGTGTGTGAAGCAAGCCCAAAGATTAGTGAAGGTGAGAATAGCAGACAGTACGTCGGAGAAACGCACAGAAGAAGGCAAACGCGACATCTGAATGCATAGAAAATTAACCTTGCTTAAATAGTCTTGATTGGCTTCTTGCGCACCAATGGTTAACGGCAAATTTCGCTTTTTTTCTGATTGGTGCAGCTCAAATTGTATAGATATTAATTTAGGCAATATTTCGGCGAATTTCTTTGTGTCGTTACAGTTGCGAATGTGACAAAAAACCTGTCTCATTTTGTACACACACTTTTAAGATTCTAATAAACTTTCGAAACAGATAAGAGTTGTTCCTACAGCAAGACCACACTCCGTTTTCGTAGCTGATATTTTTATGCACTATTTGAAGTCTGCCGATTACAAGGGAGAATTTTAAAGCCATCATTTCATGTAAGATAATTGGATGACATGAAACACAATGGAATTCAATTGAATGAATTCGAATGAGTGATTAAAATGTCAGCTAGTGTGATAGATAAATTGTATATTACCATTTTAAAATTGTTAAGCTGACTAAAACACGATGTTATTTTTGAAAGAGACATTGTAACGACACAATCAATCGCCGACATATTGCGTAAATTAAATTCAAATTTATTTACGTTGCACCAATGAGAAAAAAGCAAATTGCCGTTTAACCACGTCTAACCACGTTTAACCAATAGTATGCAAGTACACATATTGCATGCTATTTAAGCACGGTAATTTACCATGCAAGTCAGTTGTGGCATTTGCCTTCTACCTGCTTCACGCGTGTGCGTTCTGTCGGCTGTCAATACGTGTGCGCTCTGTCGGCTGTCAATACCTACTCATCTTGATGCGGGATACCGGAGAGACGAGCCAATTGAGTGCAGGACCTGCAGGACACCATACACAACGCGATCACAGCTCAACCACGGGAGCAAAAACTCAACCAGAGTCCACCCAAGGCTCTAGGACATCTTCAACTCTGAAGACTTCAAGCGAACGTATTACCCGGCCCTCTTAAGGGCCCCCATATCAGTAACTAATCTCTATTCAGAGCACCTTAACCGAGTTTGTAACGTCGTACGGCATTTACTTGAAGCCGGGGCGTTTACAAAATTGGCGACCGCGCCAGGATATTGATTATTTTTCTGATTTTTTTTGGGTATAAATAAATTGACTTTCTTCTTCATTTGTTTGGGATAAATCGACTAACATTTGCGTTTTCTTTACCCTGATCCTGGTTTTTCTGGGAATTTTGTTGGGCATATATTCGTGAATTTGTGGTGTGAGCATAATAATAATTCATTGGCACTAAAGGCCAACGGGGCCTCTGTTCGTCTTCCCTAAAGGAAAATTTCAAATTTTGGAAGCAGTGTGTTATTCTTGCTGTTGAAAATAATAATTCATTGGCACTAAAGGCCAACGGGGCCTCTGTTCGTCTTCCCTACAGGACAATTTCAATTTTTGGAAGGAGTGACGCTGTTCTGTGTTGAAATAATAATACATTGTCATCAAAGGCCAACGGGGCCTCTGTTCGTTTTTTCCTTTTGTACTGGACAATATCAAGCAACAGTGGAAGCTGTTTGTGGGTAAGCGTTTCGTTATATATTTATACATTTATATATACATTTTCATATTGCTTATAAATTTATGCTTTTAAGATCCCGTAAGATTGTTAAAATGTCAGGTCCAATTTTAGATATTGATGTTCCTGTTTGGGATGGAGATAGTGAGTTATTTTTTATGCGCGTAGACTCCGCTTTCTCCCCGTTTCCTGATTATGACAGTCATCAAAAACTGTCAAAGGTTTTTGCTAAACTACCTTCTGAATTGCAGCGACGGATTTATCCTAAGCTTGAGGCCATTAGGAAGCTACCTAATCCCATTTTGGGCCTACAAAACGAGGTAGAATCCTTGCTTGGACCCACTGAAACTGAGCAGATAATAAACAAATATGCGCAGTTAGATATGCCAAATCTTGGCCCCATAGAAATACTGAGGGAATTACGGAAACGTTGGTATAAAACCAACATTTCTGACCATGAGGCTAAGGTTGTTTTTATTAACAATCTTCCCCAAACATTAAAACTCTTTGCCAGACAGCTCCCCAACACTCTCTCTATAGATGACTTATCTGAGAGATGTGAGTTAGAATATAGGGTTTTGGAACCCAAAGTGAATCCATCATCCTTTTCTTCACCCCCGCAAGATGATAGAATCTCCTCCTTAGAGAGAACAGTGGCGAACATGGCCAAAGTTCTAGAAGGATTGGCCATTACCAAATCGGAGATAAATCATGTGAATGCTCGACCAAAATTCGTTTCCAAGTCAAATTATAATGGTAGGCGGCGATCGAGATCTCCGCAATCATTTAATAAATATGCTCCAAAGAACTGGTGTTATAACCACCAGAAGTTTTTTATGCTTGCCAAGTTTGTCTTTGTCGTTCCGAAGAATTTCCGAATGAGTGTCAATTTCCACAGCTGACGGAGAGGACAACAGACCGCAGGCACAAGGGTGCATCAGTATCGGGAAACGTCTGGCGCAGGAAGTAGAAGACCGTACTTTCTGCACATCAACGGCATCAACGGCGCGACAGGGAAGAAGCCAACTACAATCCGACATCCCTGTCGACTCTTTTCGTCCACGCCGAATTTTTCACATAGAGAACCAAACAGACAATGCCGGTCGCTATCACCAGCCTACTTGTTTGCATGACCCGGCCAAACAGCCAAACGAACTTCTGCACCTTCTTGATTTCAAAACTGGCGAAGAGTACATCGTAGACACAGGTGCGGCAGTCTCAGTTCTCAAAGGTGATTCAATGGCCGAGATGTCGCTAGGCGTTCTTCTCGCAACAGCTACAGGCGAGCCCATACCAACTTATGGCTGCCAATACCGCACACTCAACATAGGTCTACGACGTGAATTTTCCCACAACTTCATCATTGCCAAGGTCTCACATAATATAATAGGCCTTGATTTCCTTCTAAAATTTCGGCTCATTGTTGATCTTGCCAATCAAAAGATCATCGACCCCTCCACCGGACTTGAACAAAGCTTTTGGACACTTGCCTCCGAGCGTTTGGAGTTACAGGTCATTCAGCCAACCCCAGTGCATCATTCAGCAGAGATATCAGCAGCTCTTCGAAAATACAAATCGCTTTTCGATCTTAACAAATCCGATCTACGAGTCTCCAACACGATGCATCATATCGTCACAGAAGGACAACCTATTGCACTCAAGAAGCGACCACTGGCTCCTGCTAAGCTGAAAGCTGCCCAAGAAGAATTCTCAAGGCTTTTGGAAGAGGGAATCATCAGACCATCGAAAAGTTCATGGGCGTCACCACTGCACTTAGTCTCAAAATCAAACGGATCGTACAGAGCCTGTGGAGACTACCGTAAGCTAAATTCAGTGACAAAATCTGATGCATATCCTATTCCAAATATCAACACATTACTTGAAAAACTCAACGGCAGCAATTTCTTCTCAGTGATTGACCTCAGACAAGCGTACCATCACATACCGGTAGCACCAGAGGATATCGAGAAAACTGCAGTCATCACTCCATTTGGCCTTTTTGAATATCTTTACATGCCTTTTGGACTCAAGTGTGCTACTCAGACATTTCAAAGATTCATAGACAACATACTTCGCGACGACTCTGCTTATTGTATGTCATATCTAGATGACATTATGGTATTCAGTCCAGATCTAGAATCTCATGCGAAACATCTACGAAATGTCCTCTCACGCTTATCCAACCACGGACTCAAGATCAACTGTGACAAGACGCAGATTGCAACTTCATCCGTCGACTTCTTAGGGCATCGTATCACGGCCCAAGGTATTCAACCGTTGCCGTCAAAGACGAATTCAATCAAGAATATCAAGTCACCAAGGACTTTGAGCGATTTGCAGAAAATCCTGGGAGTACTAAACTATTATCGCAAGTTCCTTCCAGGCCTTTCAAAACAACTTTATCCTTTGTGCAGGCACCTGCGGAACCGAAAAGGACTTAGCAAGAATTCCATCATTGCTTGGTCATCCGAAGACGAGGAATTACTTCGACTTGCCATCAACTCGTTAGCAAATGCCACAATGCTAACGCATCCAGATTTCGAAAAGCCATTTCTACTCACGACAGATGCTTCTGAATTCGCTATTGGAGCCACTTTGGAACAAGAGATCGACGGAGTTCGGAAGCCTATCAGTTTCTACTCGCGTACTCTCCAACCAGTAGAAACGAGGTACGACACTTTCGGCCGAGAACTTCTCGCCATCCACGACGCAGTGCGCCATTTTATCAGCATCATTGGCAGTAGCAGATTTGTTGTTTTCACAGATCATGCACCACTAGTTAGCGCACTTCGAAACGCAACTTCATCTATCGCCAAGTACCCTGCCAGAGTGGAAAGACAGCTTTCTCGTCTAAGCGAATGGCAATTTGACGTCTTTCACGTCAAGGGCAAACAGAACTTCATTGCAGATGCCCTGTCTAGGCCAGACGTCTCTCTACAACCACCTTCGCCGTCACCATTCACTGTCAACTCCGTGGCACTCAGTGAACCTGCACTAACGCCAACTCTCCTGCGAACTGAACAACGCGGTGACATTCACATTCAAAGATCAATAGCCCGTCACCCAACCAAGTTCATATGCCGTCTGTGGGAAGGCTTACCAATTGTTTACTTCACGGGTACGCAGCCCAACAAGCCAGTTCTGCCGACCAGCCTTCAGAGAAAGGTTTTCGATTCAATTCACTCAATTTCTCACCCAGGAAGCCAAGCGACTGTCCGACTTCTTACAGATCGTTTCTGGGGTCACAGACTTAGGCAGAATGTTAAACGATGGGTCTCAGAGTGTGCAATTTGTCAGAAAAACAAGATCACACGACACACTCGTTCTAAGTTGCAACATTTTCGGTCTACTTCTCGCCTAGCCATCGTCCACATCGACATAGTTCATCTGACAAAGGTTCAAGGTTTCAGCTACCTTCTAACTATGATCGATAGATTTACACGGTGGCCTGCGGCATTACCTCTTGGCACCATTTCTGCAGACGAAGTAACTAACGGTTTTATCTCTGCATGGATATCCAATTACGGTGTTCCCAATGAGGTCATCACGGACAGAGGCACTTGCTTCTCATCTGATCGTTTCAAAACCACCTTGCGGTACATGGGATGCATCTTACGCCAGACGACTGCCTACCATCCCCAAGCTAATGGCATGGTAGAGAGAATGCATAGGGAACTCAAAGCAGCTTTAGCATCCTCGTCCATTAATGGCAACTGGGTCGATGCACTACCTTTAGTTCTGCTGGCCATGCGTTCTCGTACTCGAGAATCCATTAAAACGTCTGCGTCACAACTCTTGTATGGCATGGATCTACGCCTGCCTAGTCAGCTCCCACGTCTACTACCGGCACAAGATGACCCACAAAACGAAGCTACCCGCCTTCGACTTCATTTCGGTAACATGTCCGAACAGCAGCCGAGACACACGCCTCGTCCAGTCTTCGTTCACCCACAGCTCCACAGCTGCAAGAGAGTACTCGTTCGCAACAATACTGCTGTTGCACCACTACAACCCAAGTATCGCGGTCCTTACCCGATTTTACTCAGACAGCCAAAATACTTCATCATTATGCAAGGCGCTACACCGACATCAGTAAGCATAGACAGGTTAAAACCGTTTATCGAACCACCTGATCCTGAGAGCGTTCAACCTTCTACACACGTCTCAGGCTCCGTCTGCCCACAATCTCAACCTGCTTTGTATAACGCGTAATTAATTTTTTTAAACATTAACATTTAACTATAAAATTTTTTTTAACCTTACGTTAATTTTTAGTATTTGTCTCACGTGGCATAACCAGCTGTTCTTAGCTAACAATTGTGTAGCATTTTTGAACAGTTCTTTGGTATTATGCCATCTCTGAGGCAATGTTCGTGTACATATTTTTATGCAATTACCTTTGATTTTAATGTATATATTTTTACATTATAATGTATTTCTCACACATGACATTACACTGCCTATTTTGGTATGACCAGCTACTTAGAGCTAACGCTTTCGTGTAGCAACACTAAGTAGTGATCAGCTTCATATCATGGTACAGGCCACTTTCAATGCATATCTCAACTTTATCTATTTCACAAAGACCACTCTACAAATGTCATGACCACAACGTCGAGCACTCTAGCTCCTTTGGTCGTATACAAACACATTGACAACGATCCAACCTGCTTAGGTTTTAACTTAAACCTGGCAAATTCAGAGGCGATTTACCTCGAAATCTTCACGCTGCGGCTCCAAAAACTTACACTGCTCTATTTTGCCTCACGTGCTATGACCGTCCACTAGAGCTAACAATTTGTGTAGCAATTCCTAGTGGTTACCTGGCATCATATCATTGTTGAAGCAACCAACAAGCATATTTAAGCCCAGCACTTATGGTTCATCATATTTTTGCTTAACTTGGTTCGAACTCTGTCATGCATTTCTTATCTAGCCTCGCAGAGAGGAATATTTTTTTCTTTTTTTTCAGAGAGGAAAGTGTTGTAACGACACAAATCAATCGCCGACATATTGCGTAAATTAAATTCAAATTTATTTACGTTGCACCAATGAGAAAAAAGCAAATTGCCGTTTAACCACGTTTAACCACGTTTAACCAATAGTATGCAAGTACACATATTGCATGCTATTTAAGCACGGTAATTTACCATGCAAGTCAGTTGTGGCATTTGCCTTCTACCTGCTTCACGCGTGTGCGTTCTGTCGGCTGTCAATACGTGTGCGCTCTGTCGGCTGTCAATACCTACTCATCTTGATGCGGGATACCGGAGAGACGAGCCAATTGAGTGCAGGACCTGCAGGACACCATACACAACGCGATCACAGCTCAACCACGGGAGCAAAAACTCAACCAGAGTCCACCCAAGGCTCTAGGACATCTTCAACTCTGAAGACTTCAAGCGAACGTATTACCCGGCCCTCTTAAGGGCCCCCATATCAGTAACTAATCTCTATTCAGAGCACCTTAACCGAGTTTGTAACGTCGTACGGCATTTACTTGAAGCCGGGGCGTTTACAACATTTACAGAAATGATATATACTCGGGAATATTACTTAATTTGGGTGTAATCATACATACTACATGAAGACAGGAATTTCTGTCTTTAATAAAAAAAAAGCCTAAGTTAGGCAATATACACATTTGTGGCCGAGAACACGCCACTGCCGTTATTTAGAGCTGATGTTAATACAACTTAAAGTACTCACAGAAAAAGCACTAATAATGTCAGAGCAAAGTCAGGACCATGATTAAAGCAGCATTCTAGCCGCAGAAAGAAATATGAAATATTATTTATTTGTATTTTGTTATATTCGTGCAGACTCCTATAAATAATTGTCTAAGCATAATGAATTTGTATTGAGCAAAAACAATTCGTCTGATTGTTTGGATACTAAGAAAAAATATAAGCTGTGCAAATGAACAACATAACTGCAGAGATATGGATAATTATGTCTAGGCTGGATGATACACTAATAGAATCCGCGTAAACGACCAAACCAATATTGGGAAACGGAAAAATAAGGACCGTGCCCAAGTGGCAGCAGATGGACCACTGCCTTTTTTTACATCATAATCGACGAATTTTTTCCAACCTTCATCAGAATTTAGACCTAAGCTTCTACCACTAGATGTGGAAAGGTAACAGTTCTGGTGCAAAAATTTGAAGTTGTCTATTGTGCGCGTGGCTATCCAGGATTTAGTTGATCTTACAGTCGCAGTTAAATTAGAATTGTCTGTCACCTCTCCATATGCAGAATTTAAACGGTCATCGTTGGATCGCTTTCCAGCCAGACATCTGGATGTATTTACACAATTGTACACACTAAAAATACTACTGGTTGAGAGGCCTCTTGACACCATGACACGCATCAAGTGATGTTCGTACAAGCCGTCTTTGCCCGGGTTGCAAACGTATGAAGCCAAAATGTTAGTGAATAGCCCTCTACCAACGTAAACGCGAAGCAGGATTATATAAGCTCCAGGAAATTTAATTAACGCTACATCAATTGAAAAATAATTTGGCCCAACATTTAATAAAGTAGTGGCTGAGGGTTAGAAAAGGTGTGCGGAATTGGTTATGGTAGAAACGGTAAGAAAACACCACAAGATTAATGCCTAGAATGTTCAAAATGAGACAGTTAAATAAATAATAATAATAATAATTAATAATAATAATAATAATAATAATAATAAGTAATAATAATAAAAATAATAATAGCAATTCTTGACGTGTATTCCCCATTTGATTTAAAACCGGCGTTTAATTTACAATGTTCTCTCATTTGAGTCATTAACCGCCTAGACGATCGGCCTACGTAAGTTGACCGATAACTTGCGCATGTATATTTGTAAATAATATTTGATGCCTACATTAACGGCTGTTTCTCTTTGATTGTAAGTAACGGCAAATATGTATCCGTTAATAATACAAGAGCGTTGTTAAATTGGACAAATCTGACTGATATAATAAATGGAAAACCTATTGAATGGCAATAAAAATTCACCCGTCTAGACGATAAATCAGATGAAATAAACAAAGTGGAGCGCAAAGTAATAAATGAAATTAAGATCTTGATAAATGCCGGTTTAACTGCGGATGCCACTGAATAGAAGCTCAAGTCAGATGGATCATCTACCCCAACAATTTACGAATTACCAAAAACACACAAAAAAGGTTGTCCTATGAGGCCAAATTTACCAATGGTTAATTCTTCGTTTAATGCACTAGCTAAATGGTTAGTTCGTTTACTTGAACCATTGCGTACACTACTAGGTAATTATTTGGTTGCCGATTTGTTTTAAGGTTGTAAACAAAATTCAATATACAAATGTTAAAAACAAGATTACGTTATCTTAACATATGTTCCAATTTATGGTACCATTGACATTATAATCAAAGCGGTAGAACACGAAATAATACCATCGCTGGTGCTAGGAAACACTCTACGCAAGCTTATCTTATTATGTATGATAGCCGTATGGTTTCGCCTTAATGGAAGGATCCATAAACAGACTGATGGAGAGGCAATACCAAGTCCCTTATCTCCAGTGTTGGCTGAGTTTTTTCTAGGGTCTCTAGAAAACACACTATTTAGGAGTGACATAAATATATGTATTCAATATATACCGTACGTGGATGATATTTTCCTCGTCTTTAAAGGCAAAACAAAAAGAAAGATGCAGCGGCATAAACACTCACATTTATTGCAGCTAACATGTGAATGTTATTAAGGGTAACACATTTTCCGTTACCAGCAATCAAAGAGCGACAGCAAGTTGTCGATCAAGTATGCATTACTATATTCGCTAAAATGTCCGTTGTCTTACACGATATAATTTTTTTAGAAAAAAAGTACACATTTAATGCCAAAATTGATAATAGCCACTTCATTTGAGAATAATAAACATAACTTTACAATTCATCATCATATATATATATATATATATATATATATATATATATATATATATATATATATATATATATATATATATATATATATATATATAAATATCGAGAAAATAATAATAATCCTGACAAACTTTCCACCCTCACTTCATCGACATGCGTAATGTATTGATCACTGAAGTTGAAATGAACATTTTTCGTTTACATACTGATTTCTAAATAAGGACGCAACCGATCAACTGGACGAATTGTCTGTTCTGCACTATAGATTACTTATTTTATACTGACAAATTGATGTACTTTAGGAATAAGATTCAATGGTCAGTCAAGTTTAAATTCTGCCAACAATGAATTTATGCATGTATATATACACGAATTTTATCGTATTTCAAATTCCTTATTATGTAGTATAAACAGGGTAACTACTTTTCAATAGGTTTATGTTAAGATTTCGGTGCACAATATTTTAAGTGAGATAAATATTTCTTTCTATGTGCTTATCCTTTTTAGATTTAATGATATTTGCATTTTTAATATTAAATGTACTGCGTGTTACTTAATGCTATAAATGTTCGCTGTAAATAGATCTTTTCCACTGCATCTAAACAAATGTGATAATTATTAATAAACTGGATTACATTCCCGGGTTTCTACCTAGTATGATTCTGTTTTAAATAGAAATTTATTCGTATTTTGTTAAACCACGAAATCAGCAATAAATATCATGCATTTTATAATTTTTGAATACATTTTTATTACTGTGTTTTAGATGCATGTACCTTATGCGTTTTACAATTACCCTCACGACAACGAATTCATGGTTCGGATGAAATCTGATAATACTTTCGATCCGATTGACTATTCACAACTCAATTTTCACAACCAAATAGAGCAAGCACAATAATCTGAGTTTTGTGTTGCTTT
Source organism: Eudiplozoon nipponicum (assembly GCA_029291075.1). Lineage (NCBI taxonomy): Eukaryota > Metazoa > Platyhelminthes > Monogenea > Mazocraeidea > Diplozoidae > Eudiplozoon > Eudiplozoon nipponicum. Next base: position 13,326 of record JAQBSW010006021.1, read on the forward strand.
TGACTGGATAAATAACGATAGTGTGCCTACTTCAACTGATTTTGTGAGAGGTAACTGAAGAGAGGAGCAAAATAGTTATCATTTACTGGGCCCGGACACTTGATCAAGACATGTACGGGCAGGTTGCTAGTATCGACTCGCTTTCCATTCAGGTACCGGTAGCTTCCTATAGTCATTCAGATGTCAATGAGTGCTTAGATGTATAAGCGGTCACTGATGTGCAACATAACGACAACACATATTCTATCTCCTTTAGCCCCTACTGGCTTTCAATTTAATCTTTTATTTGAACTGTCTTTTTGCAAGAATGAGATTTCTAACGTTTTTTCCAGCAGTTATGTCGAGAGAGAAAAGCAAGAATTTTGAAGAAATTAGAAAATAAAATATATTCTTTTATTCATTTTCGTACAATGTAAGTTTGCCAAAGTAAAACGGTTGGTTTCATAAACTTCTAATGAATATTGTTATATCGTTGACTTATTACCGTATATTATATTTGTATATATATATATTTTTTTCAAATATATAATTTTATTTGTATTTATATAAAAATTGCAATCTTGTTTTTTTGTTGGTTTCTCCGATTTAAGGTCAATAATTTCAAAATGGTGATTTTATTAATTAACTTATACAGATGTAAAGCAAGCCAAACGACAGTTATTAATGTTATTGTATAAATGGTAAGTTGACGATAATAACATAAAATACACGGCATACAAGACAACAAATCTAAGATGCTTTAGAGTTTTATAATAAAATTTCGTTTTAATCCTCGTTACTCATTTCGACTCAAGCTCATTAACTTTATATGAATAATTGTTATGTCCACACGCATATTCTGTGAATGTGTCATTGCATAACTTATAAACTACTACCACACAGGGATATAACAGAACAATACACTGATGCTTTACCGCCCTAATACCATGAAATTCAAAGCTATTTATGGTCTGTGAATGAAACCTTGGCCGCACATTCCTAGTGATTTTGTTCTTCATTAATCATTAATGTTAGATTTAATTGTCTTATTACCTTGGTATTTTCTAAAAGACGCTCAAAGTTCTCTCGATTGGGCCTCTTATTCAGTAGATTGGTAAAACAGTACATAATCATTTAGATCATTGATGCACGTTTATAAAAAATAACCGTATTATTTGATCATTTTTCATTCAACAAAAACATTATACATATAAATAATAACATTTAATAAATATATGGAATAATAATTACCTATTGAAATTATAGAATAGAAAACATAAGGAGTAAAATCAAAATTAGAATTATTTATCTTCGTCTACAGGTTTAATAACCGTCACAAATACTCTTGAATATTTTTAGAATTTCCAATAGCTGAGGCATTGCTGTAAATAAAATCAATATTTTGAAGATATCATAATAAATTTATAAATCTATTTAGCCTTTTAGTGTAATGATCTTTATTAGTAAAAAAATTCAAATATTTCAAAGAGCCATATAACTAGTTCTAAATATTACTAAAAAACAAGCAATATTTATTAATGTTTTGGATTATTAGTTACTTAGAATTCGTTTTAAATCTCAATTGAGATGAAACTTTTTCCATCATAGAAAAGTTTGTGTGGTGGCAAAATGGCTATGCTCGATATTAGGAAACCATCATCTTGGTAGCTTATAAAATCTTATAATTTAGGAATTATTTGTGCTGGTATCTATTACAGGCTTGCTTTATATATAATATATAGTGAGGTGGCTTTGTAGACGCATTGCTGTAGATCTGGGTTGAAGTTAACTCTTTTACTTTTTGCATATACTTTAATAAACGAGATTATATTTTCCAATTTGTCTACGTTCCTCACTCAAACATATAGTTGTTATGGGGCGTTAAACACGCTCACATTTAATAGTCACCATTAAACATTAAACGCATGTGTACATTGGATTATACCTCAGGTGACACACAAATTTTACTTGATCACAGATGTTCATGGATGGTCGAAACGTATTATTACATGTGACTAATTGCCGTTTTGTTATGCTGATCGACGGATTATTAAATAAAATAGGATTGATGTTTATTCAAGCTCGCAAACCTGTCTGAATCACTGGAGTGCTAACATTGTAAGATTTATAATTACACAATCACTATTTTTCCGATTCTCGGAAATGAAACATTAGTCAACTTTGGCGATTAATAGACTGTGCATGACATTGATGATGTTGATGATGATTATGATGATGATGATAATGAAGTTGATTTTTTAGAATTCCATTAGAAATGTCTGTGGACACATCATAAGCGGCAGTTTAATTTTTACTCGTCGCCTAACCTAGCGAAACCAGTGTCAGTAATTTGTACTGTTGAATTTCGATCTTCGCTATATATCTCTAAAGCTCGGTTTTTCACTGTCGATTGTGGATCATCGATAATGGACAACTCAAGACTCCGTAATTAATTCTCTTTGACGTTAATCATTGTAATGCACCTTGAGCTAAAACTATATTTGTAATTAGATTGCACAATCGTTGACTGATCGAGTAAAGACAACATTAATATATGAATAAACAAATTTCCACTAATCGCATACAATTGCAAAAAATCGGGAGAACAATTGCATTATTCCGTTCGAAAATTATGATTCGTTATAACACAGAAATAATGGTTTTATTTCCAGCAGTTTGTAATGCGCTTAAAAGATCCTGAAATATAAGCTGGGTATTTAAAAAAGGATTGGTAACGAATTTATGAAGGTTGAAATATTTGATATACTATTGCAATTTTGTCACAATAATAAGGAATGTATTTAGAACAATTTCATTTAATGTTATTCAGTTGCGCAATAATTATTTCTGCCAGTTATTAGCAGATTGATATAAACATAGTCTACCACATTTATACAAATATTAGTCAAACGTTGACTAGTTAAGCAACAGCAAATTGCCGTCATTTCAGCGCTCTGACACGTTTCGACCGCTTTAAGTCATCCTCAAAGATTTCTATTTGGAATCAACCATCATGTGTGTCAAATCTTCTAGAATATAATGTAGGTCATTCACTTCTCTCCGGTTCCCATAAAATTTATTCGATTGATCAACATATGCTGCAAGTGCCACATTTATGCACGTTAATAAGTTTCGTGGTCCTTTTTGTAGAAGTGATGAAAAGAACAGATTTACTTAATATTTCATACTTTGAATGAACAATAATCCATTTTTAATCAGTGGCAGGGAATAAAAATGAAACCGACATTCATATGTGCCGATTTCTTTAAACTTCTATGGTGATTATATGAAAAGGACGAAATTTGAACAACGAGGATTAAAACTCATTGCAATTTTGAAAAGGATCGCAAACCCAAACGCGTTCCGTTATTCAGTGTATACGTAGGTTGCACAATTTCCATGAATTTAAAAACATAGTTTTAAAGCAAAATTTTGACACATTTACGTGTGATTCAATTAATAATTAATGGTTTCACAGGTGCTGCTACTAATTATTTCGAATTCCAATTTATTTGAGCAGTCGCACGAAACTAGCCATAATAGGTCGAAACGCGTCATTACGTATGATCAGTGATATACTATCTGTTTTGCGACTGGTTAAATGAAATAGAATGAGCAATAATATTAAGTACGCAAATTGGATTAAGACAATTGTTGTTAGGTCCTGCGCATTTTGTGATATATACTCTGGTCGTAAAATTAGCAAATTAACTTTTTTCCTGTAGTAAATTGACGACATGAGTCATACAGTATTTCTCTTGAGAATCTTGCCAATCATTTTTACGTTGACTGGACATCATTTTGAAAGAGAAACTTGGATTCAATGGACAAAGGTAATGCACATAAGTCAGGCTGAAATAAAGGGTAATCAAAATTTTCAAAATATGGTAGAAATTAACACGTGAATTAAAGTTATAAGAATCTTGGTTGCGATTGTGACAAAAGGCCTGTCCCATCATGTACATATAATTTTCAGTTTAAAATAAACATTTTATATTGGGATCTCTCCAAATACATTCAAAGTTGTCGCAGGAAATACGGAAGCAGAATCGGAGTTAAATGAGTTCCGTGTCGTACCACAGGTGCAACAAACAATTGATGCTGTTTGGATTATTCATCTTATCAATACATACAAAAATCTAAGTTGCAATTTATGCGGAAATCTGAAAATGTTTCGCTTTTAAGATTATGCATTTAAATGTAAGCCTACTTGATAGAAAAATTGTATATTACCATTTTAAGTTTCTTAAGTGAACTAAAACACAGTGTTAGTCTTGAGAGAAACATATACAGAAGTTTTACATACTCAGGAATATTACTTAATTTAGATATAATGATGCATACTTCATGAAGACAAATTTTGGTCTTTAATTATACGAAGGGTATGCTTAGCAATATACACATTTGTCTTCGAGAACATGCCAATGGCGTAAATGAGGGTGTGATGTGAATACAACTCGAAGTACTAACAGAAAAAGCACTAAGTATGTCAGAGCAAAGTCAGGACAATGACCAGAGCAGCATACTAGCCGAAGAAGTGAATATAAATTATTATCGCGCAAACCACCAAAGTAATATTGTGGAACGCAAAAATAGCGACCGTGCCCAAGGGCAGCGGATGGAACACTGCCTTTATTTACATCGTAATCGACGAGTTTTTCCGACCTTCATCTGAATTTAGACATATGCTTGCAACAATAGATGTGGAATGATAACAGCTCTGGTGCCCAAAATTTGAAGTTTCTTTTTATTAAAATTGTCTATTTTGCGCGTGGCTATCCAGGATTTAGTTGATCCCTTATTCGCATTGCAATTAGAAATGCCTGGCGGCCTGCCAATTGCAGAATTTAAATGGCGATGTTTGGATCGCTTGCCAACCAGACAGCAGAATATATTTACACGTTTGTGCACACTCAAAATACTGGTGGATGAGAGGGCCTTTGACACCATGGCACGCATCAAGCGATGTTCGTACAAGCCGTCTTTGCCCGGGTTTCAAACGCATGAAGCCATAATATTAGTGAATAGCCCTCTACCAACGTAAACGTGAAGAAGGATAATGTAAATTCCAGGAAATTTAATTAACTCTGCATCAGTTGAAAAATAATTTGGCCCAAAAGTTAATAAAGTAGTGGCAGAGGGTAAGAAACGATGTGCGGAATTGGTTGTGGTAGAAACGGTGAGCACACTTATTAAAATATAGAAATTGCAAGAAATCTTATCCTAATATTATGGCTGGTTTATTACGTATTGAGGATAGAGAGCAATTAGCAAGTGGACTTAAGAAATGTAGTTTAAAAGATAGTTTAGCGGAACCTAAGTGTTCCAAATTAGATGACCATACAGCATATATGTATTATCCGGTTCCGGCATCTTAGAAGCTCTCTTATGGTAGTGACCAAAGGGCCCAGAAGGTTAAAAATAGACAGTTAAATAAATAAATAAATAATAATAATAATATATAATAATAATTTCATATATATGTTCTTTTGAAAAGTGAGCATTAATATAATTCATAATACCATTTCCGCGTGCAAAATAAAAAGAAATTTTATCGGATGCAAGAAACGCACATTCACACTTTCTTTTCAATTATCTACAAATGAACATCTCATTATATATAATTTGAAAGGAAAGAAATATAACAATATGTAAACATAGAGGGCGTGTGAAAAAAGGGAAACCAATTTTAGTTCAAGTTTATTGCCTGAACATGTTTCTTCTGCTTGCATAACTCCGGCGGCAACTTGTTTATTCATGAGGCTACGTATGTGGCTAGCTCCCTTTTGCTGTTGCATGTAGTAATTATTTTAAATACTACCTCCGTAGTACATACGTGTGGTGTTTCAACGATGTGTTGTGTAATTTCGGACAAGTATTCACCCTTTGATTTTAAACAGGCGTTTTAGTTTTAATGGCACTACAAAAATCACGCGTCTAGACGATAAATCAGATGAAATAGACAAGGTGCAGCGCAAAGGATTAAATGAAATTAAGATCTTGAAAGATGCTGGTTTAATTGATTATGCTACTGAATAGAAGCTCAAGCCCGTTGGATCATCTACACCAACAATGTACGGATTACCAAAAACACCAAAAATGGTTGTCCTATGAGGCAGAATTTATCAATGGTTAGTTCTCCCATTAATGCACTAGCTAAATGATTAATTCGTTTGCTTGAACCATTACGTAAACTACTAGGTAATTATTCGGTCGCCGATTTGTTAGAAATTGCAAACAAAATTCAAGATATAAATGTTAAAAAACAAGATTATGTTATCTTTTGATGTTACGTCGTGGTTTTCCTATGTTCCAATTGATGAAACCATTGGCATTATAATCAACGCGGTAGAAAGCGCCATGTTACCATCGCCGGTACAGTGTCACACATTACACAAACTTATCTCACTATCGATGACAGACGTATGGTTTGGTTTTTATGGAAGGATCTATAAACAGACTGATGGTGTAGCATTGCGAAGCTCCTTATCCCCAGGGTTGGCTGAGAATTTCCTAGGGCATCTAGAAAACACACTATTAATGAGTGACATAAATAAATGTGTTCAATGTATACGGTACGTTGATGATATTTTCCTCGTCTTTAAGAACAGGCTTCCGTCACGAATAATGCTTCAAATTTATAATATGAATATCGATTTCAAGTCAGAGCTCGAGAAAGATGGTCGTGCGCCTTTCTTAGATGTACTATTAAAGAAAGAAACTAATTGCAAATTAAGTAGAACAATTTACCTTAAACAATCCTGGTCTGCACAGTATTTGCAATACAAAGGTTTTGCGCCATTTATATATAAATTATCAGTAGTACGTGGCTGCTTTTCAAGAATTACCAGGTTGGTTATTCAAGATTCAAAAGGAAACGAATATAATAAAGCAATTATCGAGTTAATGTGTAATGCCTAAACTAGACAATTAATTGAATCAATTATTAAAGGGAAAATAAACAGAAACATACTTATTACGAATCAGTAAAGAAAGCAGTCTGCTTGAACATCCCATTTGAGGGGCATACAGTTTCGCAAAAAGCACAAAAGAAATTTGAAGCGGCATTATCACGCATATTTGAAGCCGCAAATCTTCCAGTATTATTAAGGGTAACATATATTCCGTTACCAGCAATCGATCACGTATGCATTACTATATTCGTTAAAATTTCCGTTGTCTTAGAAGATATATTTTTTTTAGAAACAAAGTACACATTTATTGTCAAAATGGAAAATGGCCACTTATTTCGAGAGTAATAAACATAACTTTACAATCTGTCATTATATATATATATATATATATATATATATATATATATATATATATATATTGGCAGGTAAAGCAACAGAAAAATACTAATAGTTAATAATCTTGTCGTGGTGGCTGGTTTATGATTCGTGCCTCTCCTTCGCAAGATTAAAAATTATTCATACGAACCACATCACACAAAACACACTCAGAGTTTAGGCACAATGAGCAAAATAGCAATATTTAAAGTGGAGAAAATATATTTTTTAGAATTTATGTAAATGTTTCGCAAGGAATAATGCAAATTATGCTAACAAGATTATTTGTTCAACCATTCCAGGATAATGTTATAATCATAGTAAAAGAGCGAAATTGTATAGCATACACACGGTCGGTTTCAAGACAAAATCGTTTTAAAGACAACTTACCAGGAGGCAAATTTCTGAATACAGATGGTAAAAATTTGATATATATATATATATATATATATATAGATATATGAACAAAACAACGTACTCCATGGAATAACATTTATTAATAAATCTTATTTCTACCAGTATCTACAGCCATTGTTCTGGATTCATTAGTATATTCGTTCATCCAATCTCACTGTAAATTTGTTGTAACCAATCTCCTCTTCGTTATTCTAGCCTTTGTTTTGTGTAATTTAGACCACTCCTTTTGCGTAACGTCATTTGGTGTGTCATCGCTTTCATTGTAATTGCGTCCGTAATTGATGTATGTGTCGTATTTTGCGAAGCGTTGGCTATTTTTAAAGGCATGTCAGTTATGTCTTTATTCCAGTCCAATTTAATTTCTTTTTGAATTATTTTCTGCACGTTTAAGCAGGGCTTGAGCTTATTAATTGCAATAGCTTCAAAAGCCAGAAGCATTTTCTCTGTTTTTGCCTTGTAGAGAACTGAAAAATTGTTACTACTAACAGCATGACCTGTGAGTAGTACATGTTCGCAAATTGCTGATTTTTGTGCAGGAGCTGCACCCCTCTTTAATAGTTTTTGAGGGAGATGCTGATTTATTCTAGTTTCGAGCCTCTTTTTGATCTGCCGATGTACTGAGCGTTGCAGGTACATTGAAATTTGTATACAGACAAAGGTGTTGACGTCACAGAGAGGCTATCTTTTTCATTCGTGCGCATCAGTTTTGTTGTGTTGAACACCACTCTCACCTGTATTGATGGAAACTGTGCTTTTGTCGCTCGAATTACTTTTCGTTTGAAGATTTCCGCTGGAAGATCACCTCCAAAGGGAACACTTAGCGTTACTATCTGGGGAGTTTGATTTTCCTCCAAATTGGCCACGATTTTGTTGCGTTGCCTCAAGTTGTATTCAATGAACCAGTCCGGATAGCCATTATTTCTCAACGCTTCGCGAAGCAAATTTAGCTCTACTTCAATGTTGTCCGGTGAACAAAATCGTGGCCAATTTGGAAGAAAATCAAACTCTCCAGATAGTAACGCTTAGTGTTCCCTTTGGAGGTGATCTTCCAGCGGAAATCTTCAAACGAAAAGTAATTCGAGCGACAAAAGCACAGTTTCCATCAATACAGGTGAGAGTGGTGTTCAAAACAACAAAACTGATGCGCACGAATGAAAAAGATCGCCTCTCTGTGACGTCAACACCTTTGTCTGTATACAAATTTCAATGTACCTGCAACGCTCAGTACATCGGCAGATCAAAAAAGAGGCTCGAAACTAGAATAAATCAGCATCTCCCTCAAAAACTATTAAAGAGGGGTGCAGCTCCTGCACAAAAATCAGCAATTTGCGAACATGTACTACTCACAGGTCATGCTGTTAGTAGTAACAATTTTTCAGTTCTCTACAAGGCAAAAACAGAGAAAATGCTTCTGGCTTTTGAAGCTATTGCAATTAATAAGCTCAAGCCCTGCTTAAACGTGCAGAAAATAATTCAAAAAGAAATTAAATTGGACTGGAATAAAGACATAACTGACATGCCTTTAAAAATAGCCAACGCTTCGCAAAATACGACACATACATCAATTACGGACGCAATTACAATGAAAGCGATGACACACCAAATGACGTTACGCAAAAGGAGTGGTCTAAATTGCACAAAAGTAGTGGTCTAAATTGCACAAAACAAAGGCTAGAATAACGAAGAGGAGATTGGTTACAACAAATGTACAGTGAGATTGGATGAACGAATATACTAACGAATCCAGAACAATGGCTGTAGATACTGGTAGAAATAAGATTTATTAATAAATGTTATTCCATGGAGTACGTTGTTTTGTTCTTACATTTTAAAAAATGGTGAAATTAGAAACTATCAATATATATATATATATATATATATATATATATATATATATATATATATATATATATATATATATATATATATATATATATTTCAATGTATGCTATAGTTCACAAAAATTGAGAATTACAACTATTTCTTAATACCTGTTACTCCTGCAAATCGAAACACGCTGGCTTTCATCCATAACAATTATCGCATTTCTCGGTAAGCTAGACATCATTCAATTGAATTCCTAGCAATATTTCATGAATTCCCATTGAGGACGAAACCGGTATACTGGATGAATTGATTTTTCTACAATATAAAGAATTTAGTTTATTCTGACAAATTTATGTTAATTGTGGGTCAGGTGATTATATCAGTATCGTTATCTTAATTTAAGTAATTGTTATCACCGCCCGTGCAAACAATGTTTGTTTAATTTTATGATAATTCTGTTTCAATAGATTGTCACTATTCGTCAGTAGAAGCATTTACTACATTATTATCTTTAGTGGGGTATGTTGCGAGCAAGTTATACTCTTTTTCGAAAATTTAAAAAAAATTACAATCAATTGCCAAAGGGGCTAAGAGAAACGCCTCCATTAAACATGTCTTTTAAATTTTTACCTACTGAACCAGAAAAAGTCTACATTCCTGCTCATATTTTTAATTTTGATTATGATATTGCTTTCTTATGGTTGGATAAAAGACAAGAATAATTGTTATCAGCAACATAACTTCTTGAGATTTTTATCTCCAAGTTTTGTATTATTAAAATTGAAATGTTATACATTTTTGTTTTGTCCACCTATGTGGGATGGTCCACGTACTTGGATGTCTTCCGTATTTATTATTAGCGTATCGTCTAGACGAGCCTTAATTATGCCTAATTCTGCAGTTAAATTATTCATTTGAGAAGTCAATGCCTGAATCAACGTTTCCAACCCATCAGAAGCCATTTTAAATGTACAACAAATGCTTTATTTTTACTCAATTATATATAGAATTTTGCTCGCACAACGAGCATCGATTTAATAAAACAAATTTACACATTAATTAATTTATGTTCACTTCAGCTCTAAGTCTGCTTTTCTCATTGGGCTGACTGCTTCATTCTTATACGGACGCTTCTGCGAGGAATTTCTGTTGAAATACTGTCTGCCCTAGATAAGACCCTTTGTTCATTATTTGTCTTAAAGGTGGCCATTGCCACATCTTCCCCCCCTCAGGAATCGGCTTTCGCACTCTGCTTAAACGATCCAGTGCCACAGCTCGTGGTCCATCGGGCAGGCTAACAAAAACAGTATTGTGCTCTGCGTCCACCCTCTCCACGCGATACGGCCCATCATTGACAGCCTGCAGTGCCATGGGCTCGACCTTCGCTACCATTACATAGTCGCCGACCTTTAGGCGAGTGCGTGTCGGTTGCCTTGCATAGCCTTGTCGCTGTGTGGCGCCTACATATTCAGTTAACTGTTTTAGTCGTTCCTGAATATCCGCTATGGTGCAGCGCTCATGGGATCCTTGGATTACCGGTTCACCTGGCAGTCTTATGTGTCCTCCATAGACCATGGTCGTTGGAGCGAATCCTGTAGCTGTTGAGACAGTAAAGCGCATGGCCCGCTCGACCAAATGTAATTTGTCTCTCCACGTTCCCGGGCTCTCGTGGCACCAGCATCGCAGTACGTCTTTCATCGTCCTATGTGCGCGCTCAGCTGTCGCATTGGTTTGCGGGTGATAAGTGGCTGTGCGGGAATGCTTTATGTCAAGGTCTTTGCACCACTGATTAAATTCTTTCGACTCAAACTGTGCGCCTTGATCGGTAACAATAACTTGTGGTGCACCGAATCGACTGAGCCATCGCTCTTCTAAGCACGTTATAATCTTTTCTGTTGTGATCTTCTTCAGTGGTACAAACTCGACCCATCGGGTAAACTTATCGACCATGGAAAACACATAGGACACGCCGCCGCGAGCTACCGGCAGTGGACCTACCAGGTCGATATGCAGAAACTCGTTCCGTGCAGTGGCATTGAAAGCAATCGGCGTGACTTTTTCTCGTTTTTGTGGTTTACAACGTTGGCATGTAGTGCACTGTTGACAATAGCTACGAATTTCTTTGGACATGCCAGGCCAATACAATCGTGACTGCAATGTCTCAATGAGCCGCCCAGCGCCGGGATGTCCTAACGTTTCATGCCAAAAGGCCATTAATTCTGTTCTTATAGATTCTGGCACAAACCATTGCACTGTTTGTCCTTCTTTCCGCACCAACAGGCCGTTCTGTAGACTCAACGTTTTATATGGTGCAGACACCCCTGTGCCGTTTTTTAATTGATTAACTATTTCCTGACATGTAGCATCTCTACCCTGTTCTTCAGAGACTTTTATAAGCGGCGAAACCCGCACAGCGGAAATTCTGCTGAGCGCATCGGCCGCCGCATTCTCGATTCCTGCTCTATGATGAATTGATATATCGTACTCTTCTAGTTCTTCAATGGCTCGATGTACACGTTTCTTCTCAATACATAGTGATCTCCAATGCACTAGCGCTTTGTGGTCAGTAAAGACGTCCACGTGTCCCCCGATGACAAAATATCTAAACTTCCGCAGCGCCCATTGTACGGCAAGTAATTCTTTTTCTGTGACTGTATAGTTCTGTTCCGCCTTAGTGAGTGTGCGACTTATATATTGCGCAGGACGTCCGTCAGCTTGTAACACCGCTCCTATACCAATATCTGACGCGTCTGTAACAATTGACATATTACCTACCGGGAAAGTCAAAATAGTTGCATCTATTAATTTCTGCTTACATAGCACAAACGCTTGTTGAGCCTCCTCCGTCCAACGAAATGGTATCTTGGCACTAGTTAACTGAGATAAGGGCTGTTGCGTAACCGCCATCCCTGCGAGGTATGGTCTATAGAAATTCACCATACCAATAAACCGGCGCAATTGTTTTCTAGTAGTAGGCACCGGATAATCCCTGATAGGTTGTACATTCGAATCTAACGGCATGCATCCGTCCGCTGAGACTAAGTGCCCCAAGAACCGCACTTCTTGACCTATCTGTACCTTTTCTGGATTAAAATGTAATCGCCATTCTACAGCTTTGGCCAACATCTTCTGCAGCCTCACACGTAATTCGTGTTCAGTAGTGGCCCATATAATAACATCGTCTACGTAAGCTGTTGTACACGTTAAGTCAGACACGAACGAGTCCATCATTCTTTGGAACACTTTCGGTGCGTTTTTAAGGCCAAATGGTACCCGGGTGAATTGGAAATGACCTTGGGGTACTTGTACCGCTAACTTCCATCGGTCTTCGGGCCGCACGCCTATTTGCCAAAATCCCTGTTTAAGATCAAGCACGGCAAACCATTTGCCTCCCGCTAGCTGTAAGAACAGATCACGCAGAGCCGGCATGGGATACGGGTCCGGTTTAGTTACTGAGTTCAATTGCCTAAAATCAGCCGCTGGTCGGAGCGAACCATCCTTTTTCGTAACATAAACCATCGGAGCACGAAAAACAGATGTTGACGGTTCAAGAACGCCGGCTTCTATCATTTCTTGGGTTGCACGAGTCGCTGCTGCTAATTTCTTTGGAGGAGCACCATATACTTTTGGTGGTTCGTAACCGTCATTTAGTTCTAGCCATAGCTTAAACTGGTCGACCGTCGGCCCTGGACGCTCGCTACAATCAGGCAGTTGGAATATAATGTTATATTGGGTTTGAAGATTCTTCCACCACCCAGGCAGACAACTGGTCTCCTCCTGCATCTTAGGGGTACATATAGACTTTATTGAACTTATTCCCTCAGGCCGCGATAGGCATACACGTTTATTTTGACAGTCTATCGTCTTAACCCATTTTCTAATGAAATCAAGTCCCAATAAGGGCGTTTGCGTATTCGAAACAACAAAAGACATATGATAGACATTTTCATTTATTAACAACTTCGTGTCCCACTCGCCCACAGCCACCATCGATGCGCCCGATGCCTGACATAAACTTGCTTTCGTAGGTTTTACATTGTTCAATGGCCAAGTCAATGGTAGTACCGACACATCAGCTCCAGTATCCAATTGCATTATTACTGGCTGTCCGTTGAAAAGTTCTAAAAATTTAACTTTAATGAAAATTCTTACATTTGGCAATGTTTCCCACACTTCCTTTTCTTCAAAGGCCATCTGGTTCGGACCACTTTTTTGTTTGATCTGCTGGTCTTCATTCGATCTACCCGTCGGAGCCACCAAAGGATTAATATTTGTGCCCTGCTCTCTCCCACCTTTATTTGTGAGATTGTGCACCCTGTTACCCCACTGCACTGGCCGTTCTCGAGGAGCAGTACAGGGTTTTGCTGACGCTTATTCGTCGTATTCGTTGGAGCTGGAGTCCTTATATAATGACTTTGCTTCCAGGCCACTGGCTGTTGCCTTCTGTCGCGGAACTGCTTATTATGCCGCGAAGAATTCCAATACGGTATGTCGCTCCCTGGGCGCTGGATATTTCACCGTATCTGGTAGGATCCAGCAGCATGAACATGATGGCCTCATGTGGTTTCAAGCCGGATAAAGACTCGGTAAGCTTCGAGAACCACCGCTTGATACGTGCCATGGTATCCATGGGCATCTCACCCATTAATGGTTTCAGGCTGTATAATTCTAAGAACACTTCCTGAGGCCTAGCCCGGAAATGATCCAACACGCGTCTTTTGTATTCTTCATACGTGAGGTCAACCGGCAATTCCAATTGGACTGCTAATGTCCGGTCCACTAATTCCTGGACAGCTTCACGCACAATAGGTGCATCCAATGTAAATTCTTGGGCTCGAACTGATGCTTCAAATTTTTCGAACCACAACTGTGGCCTTTCCACATCTAGTGGTGCCAACATCGGCTTAAACTCTGATGACGGTCTGAAATAACTCGTCGATTCGGCTGAAAACGCCGGCATATTTCCTCCTGATTCCTCTTCGGCGCGGTCGCCATTGTTTTGTCCACCTATGTTGGATGGTCCACGTACTTGGATGTCTTCCGTATTTATTATTAGCGTATCGTCTAGACGAGCCTTAATTATGCCTAATTCTGCAGTTAAATTATTCATTTGAGAAGTCAATGCCTGAATCAACGTTTCCAACCCATCAGAAGCCATTTTAAATGTACAACAAATGCTTTATTTTTACTCAATTATATATAGAATTTTGCTCGCACAACGAGCATCGATTTAATAAAACAAATTTACACATTAATTAATTTATGTTCACTTCAGCTCTAAGTCTGCTTTTCTCATTGGGCTGACTGCTTCATTCTTATACGGACGCTTCTGCGAGGAATTTCTGTTGAAATACTGCCTGCCCTAGATAAGACCCTTTGTTCATTATTTGTCTTAAAGGTGTCCATTGCCACAATATCATCATGTTAGTCAACAATACATACAATCAATTGCTAGTCATGGTTCCCATTTTTTTGCATAATGTTATACTCGAATTATACCTTAATTTTTCCTATTTTTGATGACGAAACTAGTACTCTTTACAGGCGAAATTTCTGATGATGATTTATTGTACAGTACAACAAGTGTTACTCCTGCAAATCGAAACACGCTGGCTTTTATCGATATTAATTATCACATTTCACGGTAATCTAGACATCATTCAATTGAATACCTAGCAGTAATTCATGAATTCCTAATGGGGACGAAATACGTATACTGGATGTATTGTTTTTCTACACAATAAAGTATTTAGTTTATACTGACAAATTTATGTTCATTGTGGATCAGGTGATTATATCAGTATCGTTATCTTAATTTAAGTTATTGTTATCACCGCCCGTGCAAACAATGTTCGTTTAATTTTATGATAAATCTGTTTCAATATATAGTCACGACTCGTCAGTAGAAGCATTTATTACATTATTACATTTGGTGGTGAATGTTGCGAGTAAGTTATTCTTTTTTTCGAAAATTTAAAAAAAATTACAATCAATTTCCAAAGGGCTTAGAGAAACGCCTCCATCAAAGATGTCTTTTAAATTTTTATCTACTGAACTAGAAAAAGTCTACAATCCTGCTGATAATTTTAATTTTGATAATGATATTACTTTCTCATTGTTGGATAAAAGAAAAGGAAAATTATTATCAGCAACATAACTTCTTAAGATTTTTATCTCAAAGTTTTGTGTCATTAAAATTGAAATGTAATACATTATATCATCATTTTAGTCAACAATACATACAACCAGTTGCTAGTCATGTTTTTCATTTTTTGCTTTATGTTACACCCAAATTATACCTTAATTTTTTCTATTTTTGATGATGAATCTAATACTCTTTACAGCCAAACTTTCTTATGTTGATATATTGTACAGTACAACTAGTGAGATTTACTTATCTACATGAGACTAATTGCACATATTTATGTGATGTGATATCTTTTTTATTATACATTTTCCAATATATATATTTGATGAAACATGTAGGGTTTGAATCCAAATAAAGATATTCTATTCTATTCTATTCTATTCTATTCCCATAATTTATTTGGTTAAAAATGTTGGACTATACGAATGTGTATTCAAGGAATAATGTAGCAAACTTTATACCTAAAATTTGTAAATGCGACTTAAAATCTAACTCAATATATATACTGAACCTGTAAAGCTACCAACATAACGCTTTTCAGACTACCGGGCCTGAACATGGTATCTAAAAAATGTTTTTCGAGAAAAGTTAAATTTAATCATAATTGAGTTGTACAATTAAATAGCAAGTATATAAAACATAGCCTTGATTTTTAAATTTTCGTCCCGAGTAATTATTGTTTAATTGAATAACTTATGTTCTATTAGCATTATATGCTGAAAATATTTGATCGTGAAATAATTGTGAATTTTCAGTTGAAATTCCTGTCGCTAAGATTTTATTGGGCACTATTAGGGGACAATTTATGTTCTCTGGTGGTCGATCCCCAGTTAACAGATTTCCGTTTGGGTCGTTGAAGAATGAGAGTGCTAAAACGCTTCAATCCCTTAAAAATTATAATAGAAATAGTACAGAATGTGTTCATCTAAGGCCAACTATACAAATTTGCTGATGGCATTAAAACCATCATTCCAATGGACACAAAGTATATTGCTTTCTCCATAATTTGAATACAAATAGGTATTTATGACCTGAGTACGTACTTATTATCACTAGGATTGGAAGTTAATATTCAAAATCATAATCGATAAATTTTTGTGGGATGGCCGAATTTTCATTATATTTATATTCCTGGTGCTGTAATTTATGATGAAATTGAAATCGCTTGACACTGGTGATAGAGGTGTATATGAATCCGATAAGAAAGCATGCAACAGAGAGTCTTCTGGCTTTCGAATGCAAGATGAATTGCTTTGTAAGAGGTTAGTTGCATTTCCGACTAAAAGATCTTTAACTGCGCACAACACAAAGGACAAATGGTACATTCTGCATAAGCAGAAAACGGAGCTATTCCATTAGAATTATTCTATAACTTATTATTCTATTTGCAAAGCTGTTGTTGGTTAAGACAATTTAACTAAACTTAGGCTGTCAAAGCGACAATTTGTGCTGTAGTTAGTATCCTGTGGATTAGTTTAAGGAAATGCATACTATCAGATACCTTTATTTCTTTTACAGTAAATTCGGATGAATAAATTGGGCCTATTCATAAAAATCTCGCACAATTACAAAGGCATTTTTAGGTACAATATGTAT
Organism: Eudiplozoon nipponicum; assembly: GCA_029291075.1. Lineage (NCBI taxonomy): Eukaryota > Metazoa > Platyhelminthes > Monogenea > Mazocraeidea > Diplozoidae > Eudiplozoon > Eudiplozoon nipponicum. The sequence goes on from JAQBSW010006021.1 coordinate 30,582, forward strand.
AATTGCGAGAAATAAATCTATTGCTAATACCCAAAATAGTATTCCTCAGTGACAAGATGAAAGCCAAGTGACAAAAGAAGTTAGAGGAGATTCTGATAGCTTCTATTTACCTAAAAATTCTACAATCTAGTGAGAAGTATAATTAATTTGTATTAGAGAGGTCAGTAAATAAACAGACGCAATGAGTTTGACTTAATTAACTTTTACCGACAACAACAGCTAGCTGACCCTATACTCCTGTGTTCCCAGGCATTCCCCGTTGATCACTGATTTTCCACACAAAATATTTTACAGCAATATGATTTAAAATCGAAAGGTCGTATAGAAAATTATTTACCTGCCCAGAAGGCGAGAATGTTGTTTTTTATTCAATGTGCACCAGATCAGCCTATTAACGACGTCCTTGGTTTGGTATTATCTGGTTCTGTTGATGTTCTTGCTTTTGATAGTGGTGCTGTTCTTGTTCTCTTTGGTTTTGTATTATATTATCATTTTGTTGCTGTTGCTAATCATTTTGGTTTTCCTTTTCATTTTGTTTATCAATTGCTTCTTCATACGTTTGATATATGTGCTACCGCACATACATGAGAATTTGTAGACTATGAATGATTTGGAGAGAATTGGCTATTGATCTTTGGCATCCAATCTCATGATTCTCTGTGTACTAAATGTCATATTAACTTTAACACTGGGAAAGTTCTCCTTAGTTATTCTCTTCAGCCACCGTGCAATTATTGATGCTGGTACGTCGCCTCTAAATGGTAAGTTTAGGAAAACCTGTTTGAAGGTATCCTCTCTAGTGCGAAACTGCCGTGGTCTGATGTTGACATCAATGAAACGCTCTGGGTAGTTGTACATTAGCAACATTTTCCTGAGGTAGCCCCGTTCTTCCTTAATCTTGTGTTCAGAGCAGATCTTCCTGATTCTGTTTGCTAGGTTGTTTACTAAGTTTCTTTTGTGGGATTTTGGCACACTGCTGCTGTAATGAATGTATTGTCCGGTGAAAGTGGATTTTCTATATAAGGCCCAGTGTCAAATCCCCGTTTGCTTCTCGAGTGAGTTTGATGTCAAGGAAGGGAAAAACTGTCGTCTTTCTCTACCTCGAGAGTGAATTTGATGTCTGTATATATATACATATATACGCACTTAGAAATATAGGAAAAGTTAGTTTTGCACGTATATTTTGGCATTATTTAATGGAAATTTTGTATTTGTTATCATTTTGTCTGCTGAAAAATTCTATAGGACACACGTACTTAAACAGGCTTTTCGATAATGTTCCACATAAGAAGGGCGAACGCAGGAAAGGTGGCTACTCGGCGTGTGCGCACAAGTGAAATCGATTGGATGCAATGACATATAATAAACTTTCAATTATCCAGTCTTACACCGTTTGTCGCATCTAAGCTTAATTTTTTGCCTGAACAACGAAAAACACAGAAACAACAAGAAAATGAAATGAAAGGCCAAAGAGATGAGCAACAGCAACAAAATGATCATATAATAGAAGACCAAAAAGAACAAGAACAGCACCAGTATCAAACTGAAGGACATCAAGAGAAACAGACAATAACAAACCAATAATGCAGTCAATATGCTAATCTGGTGTACATTGAATCAGAAATGAAATTCTCGCCTTCTGGGGACGTAAATAATTTTCCATATGACCTTTTGATTTGAAATCCAATTTTCCGTAACATATTTTGTGTGGAAAATCAGTGATGAATTTATACATATAAATACTATCATTCCGCTACCAAATATAAAGACTGTCATTGTAGATTTTTCTTCAATAATCTTTCGTAATACGCCTTTTAAGCAACTTGTTCACCAGGCTTCTATGGTATCCACGCGGAACGCCCGGGAACACAGAAGTCTAAAGTCAGCTAACTGTTGTTGTCGATAACAGTAAGTTAAGGCAAACACATTGCGTTTGTTGGGGCACTAACTCAGTATACAAATTAAATATCCTTCTCACAAGATTATAAAATTTTAAGAAAATTAGAAGCTATCTGAATCCCCGATACCTCTGTTTGTCACCTGACTGCCATCTTTTCATTGAGGAATATTCTTTAGATTTCTTTCTCGCAATTATACACATTGTACCATTAAATGATTTGTAATTATTCGAGATTTTTACAAATATGCCCAATTTATTCATCAACATTTACTATACAAGAAATCAAGAAATCTGATGGTATGCATTTCCTTAATCGAATCAACAGTGCATAAAGACAACATAACTTTTTGTTCTTAGTTATATTTCCTTAACCAAATACAGCTCTGCATATAGACTAATAAGTTTAGAATAATTGCAATAATATACTTACTTTGTCTATTTATGTAGAATATACCATTTGTGCTTTGTGATGTGCTCCGTTTTAGGCTTTATATTCGTAAATGCAACTAACCTCTTACGGCACAGAAAAGCTGCATAATGAGTTAATATCCTTTATCGAATTTATAAGATTTTATAAGATAGTATAAAAGTGGTACCTATATTTCAATAGGTTTACGTTTAGATTACGGTGCATTATATATAAAAGGAGATTAAAAAATTTTCTACATGCTTTTTTCTTTTTAGATTTAATAATATTTGCCTTTGTACATATGTTTTTTTCCACTGGATCTAAATAAATGTGATAATTATGACTATACTGCAATACATTCCAAGGTTTCTACCCAGTATGGTTCTGTTTTGAGTTCATGTCATTCAATAGAATAATATTTGTATGTTGTTAAATTACGAAATGGACATTAAATATCAGGCATTTTATAATTAATGAATACATTTTTATTACTGTGTTTTAAATGTATTTACCTTATGCGTTTTAAAATTACCCTCATGACATGGCATTTATGGTTAGGATGAAGTCTGGTACTATTTTCAATTCGATTGACAATTCACAGCTGGAGTTCCACTACCAAATAGTGAAAGCACAAACATCTGAGCTTTACTTAACAAAAATTGATTACGCGGGTATTGGTAACAATGCTTTAAATCAAGTTTGCGAGCTTGAAGTAAACACCAACCCCATTGTATTTAACCAGTCTTCGAACAACATAACAAAACTACCGCCAGGCGCAACGCACTGACGCGTTTCGACCTTCCATGATCATCAGCAGAGTACGACGGCAAACTGACTATCGAGGATGAAACCGCATTGATTATATATGGAAATCAAATTTAGATATGCGACTCTCACCTCTAGCAGTCTTGCATACATTGAACTTGATTGGAAATGTCGGCTGCACAATTTCTATGCAGTCACGAACAGTAACTGTTTGCAGCTTTCGCCACATATACATATATAGACAATACAATTTCACAATAATTGATTGCGCGGGTGGTGGTAACAATGCTTTAAATCAAGTTTGCGAGCTTGAAGTAAACACCAACCCCATTGTATTTAACCAGTCTTCGAACAACATAACAAAACTACCGCCAGCCGCAACGCACTGAATGATCATCATCAGAGTACGACGGCAAACTGACTATCGAGGATCAAACCGCATTGATTATATATGGAAATCAAATTTAGATATGCGGCTCTCACCTCATCATGGAAGGTCGAAACGCGTCAGTGCGTTGCAGCTAGCGGTAGTATTGTTATGTTGTTCAAAAACTGGTTAAATACAATGGGGTTGGTGTTTACTTCAAGCTCGCAAACTTGATTTAAAGCATTGTTACCACCACCCGCGCAATCAAATATTGTTAAATTGTATTGTCTATATATGTATATGTGGCGAAAGCTGCAAACAGTTAATGTTCGTGACTGCATAGAAATTATGCAGCCGACATTTCCAGTCAAGTTCAATGTATGCGAGACTGCTACAGGTAAGAGTCGCATATCTAAATTTGATTTCCATATATAATCAATGCGGTTTGATCTTCGACAATCAGTTTGCCGTCTTACTTTGATGGTGATCATGGAAGGTCGAAACGCGTCAGTGCGTTGCAGCTAGCGGTAGTTTTGTTATGTTGTTCGAAGACTGGTTAAATACAATGGGGTTAGTGTTTACTTCAAGCTCGCAAACTTGATTTAAAACATTGTTACCACCACCCGCACAATCAATTATTGTTAAATTGTATTGTCTATATATGTATATGTCGCGAAAGCTGCAAACAGTTAATGTTCGTGACTGCATAGAAATTGTGCAGCTGACATTTCCAGTCAAGGTCAATATGTGAAGACCGCTAGAGGTGAGGGCTGCATATCTAAATTTGATTTCCATATATAATCAATGCGGTTTGATCCTCGATAGTCAGTTTGCCGTCGTACTCGGATGATGATCATGGAAGTTCGAAACGCGTCAATGCGTTGCGGCTGGCGGTAGTTTTGTTATGTTGTTCGAAGTCTGGTTAAATACAATCGGGTTGGTGTTTATTTCAAGCTAGCAAACTTGATTTAACGCATCTGAGCTTTATGTTGGTTTTTTACTGGATAAATAACGATAATGTGCTTACTTCAACTGATCTTGTGAAAGGTAACCCAGAAATAATGCAAAAATGTTATCATTTACTGGGTCAGCCAGCTGTTGCAACACTAGCTAATCGAATGAATGATTTGTATATGAGCTAGTGTGATAGATAAATCGTTTATTACCACCTAAAACACGGTGTTAGTCTTGAAAGAAACATTTACAGAAATGATATATACCCAGGAATATTACTTAATTTAGGTATAATCATACATACTGCATGAGGGCAGGAATTTTTGTCTTTATTAATACGAAAGATCTATTTAGCAATATACACGTTTATCGCCGAGAACACACCAATGGCATAAATTAAGGCTGATGGGAATTTAACTCAAAGTACTAACAGCACTAATTATGTCACAGAAACGTCAGGACAATGACGAGAGCAGCATTCTAGCCGCAGAAGTGAATATGAAATATTATTTATTTGTATTTTGCTATATACGAGCAACCTTCTATAAGCAATTGACAAATATAAAGTCTTTATGATGAGCAAAATCAATTCGTCTGACTGTTTGGAAACGAAGTAAAAATATTAACTGTGCAAATGTACAACATGCCTGCAGATATATGGATAATAATTTCTAGGCTGAATAATATATTTATAGATAACTCCACGTAAACGACCAAACCAATATCATCATCATCCTAATGTCCAGCCATACAAAAGTAAAAAATTGACTAATGTTTCACTGCCATATAAACATAAGGAATGATAATAGCATAAAAGTGAAATAAGACAAATTGTAAGTGAGATTTATGAGAGAGAGAGACAGACAGAGAAGGAATACCTTGCTACTATAATCAAATTTATCAGGATAACTCACAGAAATGAAGCAAACTAAACAACTCCACAACACCATTATGGCCAAGTTAGCATTCGGGCAAGGCGACATCAGCAATATAGCTTCCTTGCGGATTTCACTGTATTACGTAATAAACAAACCAAACCTCGCAGCTAACTTTGCCCTATTAAGAATAGAAAGCTACGAAGATGGTTCTACCAGACATCTGCAACAAAATCGCTACTGAGCTCGATTCGATGCCATATCGCTAAGGGTTTCCAACCAAGAACTATGATGCGTACGAGTGGGACCTATACTACCCATTTTGGATGTAAGTGACTTCAATTGTTTCTGCCATTTCAAAATCTACCCACCTTGTTTCTTACGCCAATTTGGTGCTGGATGAGAGAACAGAGCTCTACTGGGCAATCGAAATGAGGGCATACGCAAAACGTGACCGAGCCAAAGAAGTTGATTGAGCTTTATTTATTTTTCTAACCACGAGCTCTTATTGTTAGATCCAAAAGTACGTCTACGGGTGTCAACGTTAGTTATTCGTTGTTAGTAACCATCAGTGCTATACTTCTCAAACAACGATGATGGAATGCCTGTAAGCGTCTCAAATCATCAACTATAAGAGGCCAAGTTTCACTAGCGTGTAGTAAGACTGCGCGTACAGATGAATTGTCAACACAACCTTTAAGGCAAAGTGAAATATTCGCGTTTCTTCATAAATGACGAAGGTTCGAGAAAGCTACTCTAGCTTTCGCGAATTGTATTCTCACCTCTTCGGACATATTACCTACGTTATTGATAGAACTCCCAAGATATGTAAACCTGTCGACTATGTATAGATCTTCATTCGGCAGTCGCAACGTTGGAGTGAGTGGTGGGTGATCCTGTAACAGTATCTTACATTTAGAGGGTCGAATTTCATACCGAAAGACGGAACAGCGTCGTGCGCATAGTCAAGGTCGACTCGTTTATTGCCATGGATAACTTCAACTCCAGCATCCTGAATGTGTGAGAGAGTCTTGTTCACAATAGCATTGATTACAAAATTAAACAAAAATGGGGAAAATGAACAACCTTGACGAACACCACTGCTGCTTGTAAAATTTTGCGTTAATTCGTTGTAGACTTTAACGCGACCACAAGTATTTGTATAGGGAGCTCGTATAATATTAACAAATTTTGTGGGCACACCGCTTTTCGACAAGATATGGAATAAAACATTGCGATCCACCGAATCAAATGCACCTTTGAAGTCTAGAAAGACGGCTATTGTGGGACGGTGACATAAATGTCTCTGTTCGAGAACTTTTTTAATGTAAAATCATTATCTATAAAACCATGTTCTACTCTTGTATGTGATTCACGTGAAGCGCTAAGACGACGTAGGATAATCGAGTCGAACTTATACCACGATGGTTATCACATGAATTACGGTTGCTTTTTTTGAAGATGTCAATGGTGGTCGACTCATTTAAATCAAGTGGTACGGTTTCCTTATTCCATGTAGTATGAAAAGGTTTGGTCAACGCTCCTGAAATTATATCGCCACTACCCTTAAACAATCCTAGAAGCAAATAATCGGGGCCTGCGGGTTTGTGGCGTTTAGAAGATAGGATTACATCTCGTAGTTCTAACTCGGGTTGTTCTTTGGGACTAAAATTCCACACTGTTGATGCAGACATGCTTTCGGGAATTGGAACTGACGCGGGTTGCCAAGAAAATTGATCTCTAAAGCGTTCAGCCCACCTGTCAAGACGACTTATTTTATCGGTTAGTATATTTTTGTTACTATAATTTATATTTTCACAAGCTTTTAATTATCTCGGACTGGATGCGTGGATAAGTTGGAAAAAACAGCAACTGTTAGCTGATGCGAAATCTTTTTCCATTTCTTCAGCCTTACTGGTCCAAAAGTTTTTGAGATCGACTTTTAGACTGCGCTTAATTTGGCGTCTTATATTGCGACGGATATTATTATGAGTCGAGCCAGGTGGAATTTGCGCCTAATTTCGAGTATCTCCATAGATTTTACAGAGAGCCAGTGATTATTTCTACGGGGGCCTGCAATGTCACATACTGTAGTACCTGCATAGCGCATAGTGGAACGTCTCTCAGACCAAAGTATAGTCGGATTTTAGGCATCCAGACCAGTTGGATTAGCCCTTAGAATATTTTCATAATTTTGTCGGAAGGACGGTTGTTCGAGTTTGCCTACATCATTTTGGGATTTATTCTTAATAATTTTCCCAGAAAGCTTTAGTGCAAATCTACAACGGATACGTACATGGTCCCTGTCGACATACGTGTTCTGAAAAGAGCGACAATCCTGGACACAATCACGCCAACTATAACTAATTGCTACATAAACTATTTGAGTCCACCGTTGTCGGGGTGCTGGAAGACGCCATGTAGCACAACGTCTAACACTACGTATGAAGTTTGTACTTCTTAAATATAGTCTATGTTCAGCGCAGCTATCCAAAAGCCGTTCACCATTATCGTTGCGCGTCGAGCTTAGAGTATATCTTCCAACTTAATGAAAATTAAGTGCTCAACTTTAGCATTCATGTCACCCATATCTAGGCCTACATCTGAACTTCGTGCTTTACTTAGTAAGGAGCGTAATTTAGAGTAAAAAGCGTCCTTGCTTTCTTCTCGGCTGCAATTGGTAAGATCATATGCAGATACAACGAAGATGCAACGATGATAACGGTTTTTGGCTTTGATTTTAGTAGATGTATTTAAACGTGCCGCACACAATCGACCATTTAAAGGGATCCATTCAATTAAGCAAGCTTCAGCTTGCGCGCTAAGGTCAATTCCAAAGCCACATTTAGCGGCTTGAGAGAATTCTGTGGAACCATATGTTCGAAGCCAATAACTTGTAGATAGGGATGGTGCACCCAGTTCTGTAATGCACGTAGGATCCTCTATTCTGGTTTCAGATACGCAAAATATGTCGATTTCCAATTTATCCAATGTACCAGCAAGAGATTCTTGCTGTCCAAGCTGCTTTAATGTTCGCTTCTTAAATGCGCCTACGCTAAAACCTAACCTGGTTATAATGAATGATCATCTACTAGAAACATTTTCGATATTTGGCAACCAGGTATTGAGCTCATTGTTATGATCTAAACCAACCATATCTATAGTATCTAAAAGTGTGATATTGTTAGATTAAGAAGAGGAAGGGAAGGAAAGGAGGCATAATCGGATATAAAGTTGCCTTTAGTAGCCCAATTTCGCTTATCCATCCTGCGCGGCTCGGCAGATAAGGCGCGTCTATTTATATTGCGCGACGGCCGCTGCAGTATTTAATTATTGTAAGTTGTACTTGTCATGGTAATATCTGGACTGTAAAAGAACACAAGGTCGATCATTCCTAGAGATGGTTTGTATTTGGTATATTCCGTCCTCTAGATAGTCTGCCAGCCAAAGCTGATGAGCTCTATCTGCATAAACATCAGAAGCCAAAGCTTCCTTCTGCAGCCGAAACTTGCCCGTCACGTCTGAAACGCTTGCTCTAATTCCGCCCCTACACATTTACCAAAGTTACATTGCAGTTAGACCAAATTCGAGGCTTCACATGAAACGGGATGAGGGCTGTGTCCTTTTATAGCCCGGCAAGGTTCATGCTACCAATCCCGGGTTGACTAGCTTGAGCCCGCCAGTCGTCAGGCTGGAATTTCTATGACTACGGACCAGCAATATTGTGGAACGCAAAAATAGTGACCGTGCCCAAGTGGCAACAGATGGACCACAGCCTGTGTTTAAATCATAATCGACGAGTTTTTCCCACCTTCATCAGAATTATGGCCTATGCTTGCACCACAAAGTGTGGAAAGGCAACAGTTCTGGTGCAACAAATTGAAGCATATTTTTATTAAAATTGTCTCTTGTACGGTAGCTTTCCAGGATTTAGTTGATCTTACAGTTCCAGTTCAATTAGAATTGTCTGTCGCCCATCCATATGCATAATTTAAACGGCGATTGTTGGATCGCTTTCCAGCGAACCAGCAGGGTGTATTTACACAATTGCACACACTCAAAAGAATGGTGGGTGAGTGGCCTCTTGATATCTAGACAACATCAAGCGGTATGCCCGGGTTTCAAACTTATGAAACCATAATATTAGTGAATAGAACTCTACCAACGTAAACGTGAAGCAGGTTAATGTAGAGAATCGTTTGAAATAAATTCTACAGAAAATTTCATTATCTCCAGATCAGTTTAAAAAGAATTTAGCCCAATACTTAATAAAGTAGTGGCAGAGGGTAAGAAACATTTTGCGGAATTGGTTATGGTAGAAACAGTAAGCAAACGCCATAAGATTAATGCACAGAAGTTTCAAAAATAGACAGTTAAATTAATGATAATAATGATAATAATAATAATAATAATAATAATAATAATAATAATAATAATAATAGCTAGAATGTACATTTCATGAAGAAAATGTGAGAGGTGCTTACATTGGACAAACTCAGCCCTTAGTTGTTACCTAGGGTGGCTGAAAGAGTAATCTGGGTGATTACTGGAGTGTTGCAATGAGTTTGGTAAGTTACTTGAAGTGGTTTTTAAAAAACAGAGCAAAGACATGATACACAATAATACATGAAATATCTGACGAACCCATTAATTAGAAAGAAATAACTTGGTGAGCATATACAGACAAGAAAATTGTGAAAATGAGATGCTGTCTCTGTAGAGATGCTCTAAAAAGACACCATTACATGCTGCATACATGTAAACAAAGAAGTGCGTAATATACAAATATATTCTACTTTAACAAAAAATCCTTAAACTCAGGTCAGAAAAAATGTAAACGGTGGTTTCGATATGTAAACGAGTCAAATTTCTACGCTCTGTCAACGGGTGATATTTCGTCCCGTGTTTGAACATCGTACGTCCGATCGCTTATAAAAGTCATAGCACACCTCTCCTTAAAAAGCCGCACAATTTGACAATTTTGCGAGTCTATGACAAAAACTGCGGGAATAGTTACGCGCCAACATTTGTACGGAGGAAAAATATGAAAAGTACAAATAAGATTAATGATAAGTATGGTGCTAGTAATAGTGTGCTTTGCCTTCAGCAAGCACCACCTATAATAATAATAAGTATAATGCATAGTATTGTGATTAAATAGAATATCAGTAATTTGGCTTTCTCAAACCAAATTACAAACGTAAACTGATCAAACTCCTAGAGTCAATTCTACTTCGTAAATAATTGTTTAATAGGAAAATTAGACATTTACTGTTTACATATTAGAAATTGCTTAGTCCATATCTGTAACAAACAAATCTTTAAAGTCAGGTCAGAAAAATTGTAAACGAATCAAATTTGTACGCTCTGCATAGAACACCTTATTTCTGAGTACATCTGTCTCTTTGGTGTTAGTTTATGCATCGTTAAATAATTTATTTACGGAATGTTCAGGTGAGAAGAATACTTTCAATATAACTCTATGGGATTTTTATGGTTTTTAATCTTCATTTTTATAAAAATCATAAGACTGATCAGTTAGAATAGATATAGCACACCCCGCCAGATTAGTCTGAATCGCTGGGTCAAGTTTGGAGTCTCTAGTGTTAAAACTCTATACAGAGTTAGAGTGGATAATTTTAGTCTCAGAATAATGATATTAATAGATGTAAATAGAGCATCAGCGCGTTGGCTTTCTCCAGCCGAATTTATAACTTAAACTGAATAAAGTCGAAAGGTCAATTCTTCTTCGTTATTAATTATTTACTAGGAAAATTGGATTTTGACAGTTTTGATAATAGGAATTGCTTAATCTATATACTGTATCCAACAAAACTTTAAAATCAGGTCAGAAAAAGTGTAAACAGATCAAATTTATACGCTCTGCACAGAACATTTTATTTCTGTCTAAGTACAGCTGTTTCTCTTGGGTGTTAATTTATGCATCCTTAAGTGATTTTTTACGGAATGTTCAGGTGAGCAGAGTCTTTTCAATGTTAGTCTATGTGATTTTTATGATTATTAGTCTTCATTTTTATGGAAAGCATAAGATTGATCAGCTAGAAAAGATATAGCACACACAGTGAGCGCTGTGCCGAGTTTGTCGTCGGTAAATTTAAAGATCTAGGTGGAATTAGAGTTGAAAGTTTTAGTCGCAGAATTGTAATAATAATAAAAATTGGAAACGAATCAAATTTCTACGCAATGTCTATTATGTAAACTGTAAAAATTGTAAACGAATCAAATTTCTAAGCAATGTCTAAAATGTAAACTGCAAAAATCCAATTTTCCTAGTAAGCTACCATATTGAGGACTGAGGGCCGAGTTTGGCCACTGCAAGCACAATTCACATTCTTCTACCAAATATATAGTGGGTAAAGGGCGTAATACTGGCTCCTTCTGATGAGTCGCCAGTAAGCACGAAATGAATGTGCATGAGATTATACTTTCCGTTCATGCTGCCTTTGGTTTATCCTTCTGGTCACAACTGAACTAATTTGTTACTAGGTTCGCAAAACCTAATACATACTTGCATATATATTAGCTCTTCGCAACAAACAGTATTTAAATGTAAATTCTATTTATTATTATTAATGGTGCTTCCAAAGCACACTATTACTATGCACCATACTTATTATTATTCTTATTATTATTCTTCTCCTTATTTTTCTTCCATACAAATTTTTGGGCTGGAACTAGTCCCGCAGTTTTTGTCACAGACTCGCAAAAGAAGTGTCAAATTGTGCGGCTTTTTAGGAGAGGTGTGATATGAATTTTTATAAGCAATCGGACGTACGGTATTTGCACACCGGGCGAAATATCGCCTGAAAAATCCCTTAGACAATGCATTGCGGCCTTCTTTGAGGCATCGTAGAAATTTGATACGTTTATAAATATTCTGACCTGGGTTTAAGTATTTGTTTGTTATAGAAAATTGTCTAAGCAATGTCTAATATGTAAGCTCTTAAAAATCCAAGCATACCTTTGTTTACAAGCAAGGCCACTGCAAGCACCACTCACATTTTCTTCAGGAAATGTACATTCTAGTTATTATTATTATTCTTATTTTTATTATTCTTATTTTTTTCTGTACAAATTTTGGCGCGTAACTAGTCCCACAGTTTTTGTCACAGAGTCGAAAAGAAGTGTCGACTTGTGCAGCTTTCTAAGTAAAGGTGTGCAACGACTTTTATAAGCGATCGGACGTACGCAGATCGCACAATGCACAAAAATATCGCCAGGAAAATCCCATAGAAAATGCATTGCGGCCAACTTTGATGGATCGTCGAAATTTGATTCGTCTACATAACAACACTACCGTTTACAAGTTTTCTGACCTGAATTTAAGGATTTGTTTGTTAAAGTGGAGTATGATTGTAAAATAACCACTTATTTGCTTAAATGTATGCAGCATGTGATGCTATTTTTTTAGATCATCTCTACAGAGAGAGCATCTCATTTTCACAATTTCCTTGTCTGTATATGCTCATGCAGTTGTAGAATTCCCAACTCATTCACCAAGTTATTTCTTTCTAATTAATGGGTTCGTCAGATATATCATGGGGTACTTTTCGCTGTTGCTATCTCGTTCCTGATTTTGTACCCCTACTACTTATCAATGGTTGCTATTATTACTACCCGAGCATCCAATCAGTCTGTTCCTTTTCAGATGGTTAATATTAGAAGGCCGAAGAAAGGTTTCACGTATATATTCCACACAATGTAGCACATATAAATATAAAGTGATTTATGTCTATAAAGCGAAATGTTTAGTACAAATGTCTGGATTGGCATGAATATAGTCATATGATTGAAAATACATGATAATATGAACATAGTAAAATGATTTATGTTTATAAAGTAAAATGTTTTATACACAAGTGGTTATTGTTACACAAATGTCTGGATTGTAATGAGTAGTCAGACGATTAAAGATACATGATAATATGAGTCTAGTAAAATTATTTATGTTTATAAAGGAACATGTTTTGTGTAAACCGTTTAACGACTTTTATGACAAAAACTCAAAGAATACATGATGATGTTGATGGGGTTAACCTTGAAAGTTATCACTAAAATTGACCATGGAAACCGTTTAAAATTTAAATGACAAACAACTCACAAATTTATCGTTCTTTGCTTTCTTTAGTAAACGATCAATCATTTTCATAGTAATGAATAATATAATAAAGTGAGATAAATTCACTGTGATACAATAGTCCACCGCGTGATCCTCTCGGATCGCGCGCGGTTCTGTCTATTTTATAAAACACTATTAATTACAAATAAAATTGCAGTTCAAGAAATATCGATTAAAACTGCTTGAGACTAAAAGAGATTGTTCCTAAAATCACAGCTAAGAGAAATATTGTTTAAGGACAGAGTTAGAATATTTGACCTTAAAGAGCACAGCGTTTGTAAAAATTGACCTTCGTTGGGTTGTAACACGGAGCCGCGTGTTACATACACCCGCCCGACAGTGAAAATTAGTACACAATGAAGGGGGCTAACCTTACAGTAAATGTTATTGCTCTTTCATGCCGTATAACGACTGATTTTGGTTCTGTCAACACTGATACTGGCTCCTCTATTTCTCGCGTTCTTTGACGGATGGTTAGGTCGAAGTTTTCGAGAAGGTCACGTCCAATGATGTTTCATGTCGTGTTGTCGATGATGAACGGATATTTGAAACATCATTTTGAGTTGGAGAACGAGATTGTGTGTACTCGTACCCCAAACGTCGCTATGTTGGAGCCATTCGCGCAGGTCAGACTGTTGGTGTCGACTGGGTGGGTTGGTTCGAGATAATTGTGGCGTAGTGAGCTTACATCTGATCCAGTGTCTATGACAATTCATTCGCCAGAGATTGCGTCACGGATGAGAAAGTATGTTGATAGTGGCGACCGGCGATGAGATTGATTGCTGGCATTTGGGCGTTTGAAGCATGACTTAATTGGAGCCGTCGCTGTAAAGACAATAGTTTGATTGCGCTCTACCGCGAAGGCAACGTGCTTCGAGCCATCAGACGTGGAGCGGCCAACAATCTTGGGGTGCTCAGCCTCTGCTGCCGCCGAGGAGGCTGACCCCACCCGTCTTCCGAACCTTCCATGGGCAGATCCTCCTGAGTTGTTGAGGGTGACCGCGCCCATTTGAACGTCGCGTCTGTGTGCGGGTATGTGCAGACGTTTCCGAGGCAATAACGTGTGTAGTGGCCTTCATTGAAAGTGCTTGAATTTCTCAAAATCTAGCTGTTTATTAATTTCTTACTGGCTGTGAGTTCGACGAACCGGGGCACCATAATGTAGGGGTACTTTTCGCTGTTTCTATCTTGTTCCTGATTTTGTACCCATACTACTTATCAATGGTTGCTATTATTACTACCCGAGCATCCAATCAGTCTGTTCCTTTTCAGATGGTTAATATTAGAAGGCCGAAGAAAGGTTTCACGTATATATTCCACACAATGTAGCACATATAAATATAAAGTGATTTACGTCTATAAAGCGAAATGTTTAGCACAAATGTCTGGATTGGCATGAATATAGTCATATGATTGAAAATACATGATAATATGAACATAGTAAAATGATTTATGTTTATAAAGTAAAATGTTTTATACACAAGTGGTTATTGTTACACAAATGTCTGGATTGTAATGAGTAGTCAGACGATTAAAGATACATGATAATATGAGTCTAGTAAAATTATTTATGTTTATAAAGGAACATGTTTTGTGTAAACCGTTTAACAACTTTTATGACAAAAACTCAAAGAATACATGATGATGTTGATGAAGTTAACCTTGAAAATTATCACTAAAATTGACCATGGAAACAGTTTAAAATTTAAATGACAAACAACTCACAAATTTATCGTTCTTTGCTTTCTTTAGTAAACAATCAATCATTTTCATAGTAATGAATAATATAATAAAGTGAGATAAATTCACTGTGATACAATAGTCCACCGCGTGATCCTCTCGGATCGCGCGCGGTTCTGTCTATTTTATAAAAACACTATTAATTACAAATAAAATTGCAGTTCAAGAAATATCGATTAATACTGCTTGAGACTAAAAGAGATTGTTCCTAAAATCACAGCTAAGAGAAATATTGTTTAAGGACAGAGTTAGAATATTTGACCTTAAAGAGCACAGCGTTTGTAAAAATTGACCTTCGTTGGGTTGTAACACGGAGCCGCGTGTTACAATATATCATATCTTTGATCTGTTTTATAAAGAAACCATACCAAGTAATCTAGGAACCTCATTGCAACACTCTAGCAATAAGCTCGTTTAACACAGCAGCTACCCTGGGTAGCAACTGAGGGCCGAGTTCGGCCTCTGCAAGCCACACCCACATTTTCTTCAGGAAATATATATTCTAGTTATTATTATTATTATTATTATTATTATTATTATTATTATTATTATTATTATTATTATTATTATTATTATTATTATTATTATTATTATTATTATTATTATTATTATTATTATTCTTATTATTATTATTATTATTATTATTATTAATATTAATGTGTGTGTGTATTTTTATTATTATTATTGTGTGTGTGTGTGTATTACTAGCCCTTATCAATAATAATAATAATACTATTATTATTATTATTATTATTATTATTATTATTATTATTATTACTATTATTATTATTATTGGTGCTTGCAAAGCACACTATTACAATGCACCATACTTATTATTAATCTTATTATTATTTTCCTTATTTCTCTGCCGTACAAATTTTTGCGCGTAAATAGTACCGAAGTTTTTGTCACTGTGGAGGAAGTTAAATCCGCCGCCTTATGTAAAATAACATTGACTTACAAATTTAAACCACCATGGCTGATTGTAACGAATTTTATTGGAAAATTCTTTTTTTATTTTTATTTTTCAGAACATTCTTTGTTTAAATAATTGATGTTGAATTGTGTGCCATTTTCAGTTGTTCGAGTGCCTCGCTCCTTGACTGGTATTGTAATTTTGATCTGCTGCACTTTAACATTTTCTCTAGTAAACAATTACATCATCATCAAATATATTACTCTATCAATTGCCTTTGTTCTGATATAATATAATAGTGAAGGTGACACCTTGGAACAGGTATATTTGATCTCTTCTGTTTTTCACGTATATTTCTTTCCAGATTATTTGTTTGGGAGATACCGCTTTCCAACATTTGCATTCCGATTGCGAAACATTTAGTGTCGATTTAATTGTTTTACCATATAGATATGGAGACAGATCTTAAATTTGAGGACACAAGTAGGTTAGTGCAGGACATTGCGGACTTGAACTTAGGAGACACAAATAGTAATATAAGCCTATCAGACTCTACTGTGAATTTTAGGACTTCAAGCGATCTGGCATCTATGGGGCTTTCAGACTCGAATAGGTTAGGGGCCTCAACAAAATTTGGCGAGCGCACAAGGATTCAAGAATTTTAAGTCTACCACAGTACAAATCAGAAAAACATTCAAGTTGGGTAGGAGATGCCCAAATGATATTTAGTGCTTATAATATCGTGAACCCTATGGAGAAATTTGTTGCAGCATCGATGGCATTGCCTGAAAATTTCCGAAATGCTTTGGAAAATTTCAGAGACAGAACTGTAGAAGAAAAGCCGTACAATTCATTTGAGTTATTAATGGCTGAAATTCAGCAGAGATATCAGCCTGGAAGATCAGCGCAAATGTGCGAATAATTACGCTTATATAAAATGGGGCGTCAACTACCGTCCGAATTTTATGAACGCCTTTGCACAAAAGCTTCCAGGTTGAATATATCTAGAGATGTAGTCAACTCCATTTTCACAGCTGAGCTACCAATAAGGCTTAGAAAAACATTGGAAGTATTTGACACAATGAGCATAGATTTGCCAACAAAACTCAGAGGGTTAGGCGGCGTGTTTAAACTGCAAGAACCACAAGTACATGCTGTAATAGCAGATTCTGTAACGATGCAGCCAGTCAGGGCATATACCGAAAACCACCTGGCTATACAAGAAACTTTGCGTTTCTTATGTAGAGAAGTTGCTAGCTTGTGTAGTGATATGGCACAACTTCAGAGTCAGGATAAGTATAATAGACGTCGAGGGAGTCACTCGCGTCAACGCTTCGAAGGGTCACGCGGATGGTGTAAGGCACATTGCGAATACGGACGCAGTGCGAAGTGCCAAGGGGAAAATTGTATATACCCGCGATTAGGTGGACCCAAATGGAAAGGAAGCACAAAACCGGTTGAGAGAAATCCATCGCCGGTAAAAGAACAAAACCCCCGACATTGTCCATTTGCGAGAGTATATATAGACGACATAATAATTTTTAGTCGCTCACGAGACGAACATCGTACGCATTTGGAAACGGTTTTGACCAGGCTGGAACAATATAGATTAGTGGTCAAACATAATAAGAGTAATATCGGTTGCTCTTCAGTTAAATACCTTGGTCATATACTTTCCAAAGACGGAATAAGACCTTTGGAAGATAAGATCCAAGCTATAAAGGATGTAACAAAAACCCAAACCGTACGCCAGTTGCGAAGGTTCTTGGGCATGATCAGCTATTATCGTCGATTCATTCCAGGTTTAGCCGGAATTCTTGGATCGTTAACACGCCATCTCACTCGTGCAAAGAGCACGATCAAGAAGTCTTGGCCTATAAACTTGAGTCCAGAAGACCGAGAAAAATTCCAAAAGGCCAAGGATATGTTAAGTGACGTAACCACATTAGCACCTGTAGATTGGGAAAAACCTTTCGAACTAATCACAGATGCCTCAGATGTTGCATTAGGGGTAATGCTACAGCAAAGAGATCCGGACGTAGTAAGACCGATTGGGTTTTATAGCCGTAAGCTTAATGATAGAGAAAAATGATATGATACGTTTGGCAAAAAGCTTCTAGCAGTGTATGTCGCAGTGCTACATTTCGAGCATTACTTAGACGGACGTAAGTTTAAGTTATTGACCGATCATGAGCCATTGATCAGCATACTTGGTAAAACAGCTAGGCTTTATTACTCTCGTAGAGTAAATTCCCAAATAACACGGTTATCAGAGTTCGATTTCACTGTTTCGCATATTGCTGGTAAGGAGAATGTGGTAGCAGATGCACTTCGCCGACCGAATGAAGCTAATGTCGAGCTTATATTTCAAGGTCCTTTGAAAAGTTTAGATGATTCAATGCATGATTTCGTTAGTCAGATCGAGGAAGCGCAAGGATCGGATCCCTTCAAATTAGTTTTGTCTTCAAATACCAAGATATGTTCGTAAGCTCATAAGTGGCAAGTGGTTGTTATGCGAAACGTCCAGAAGTCAACCACGACCATATGTGCCGTTGGTGTTACGGGCCAAGATTATCCAAGTGTTACATGACATGGGTCATCCATCCATTAAAGCCACCATTCGATTAATCAACGACAGATATGTATGGCCGCACATGTCTAAAGACATACGGGTATGGGTAAGAGCCTGTGCCAAGTGTCAAACGTGTAAGGTGTGGAGACATACCAGAACCGAGATAAAGAATATTGGGATACCAATTGGACGGTTCAGATACGTACACATAGACATTGTCGAGATGCCTGAAGTAAATGGAAACAAATACTTCCTGACTATGGTAGATAGATTTAGTCGTCAATTTGAAGGGACGATTTTAAAATACATGACAGCGCAAGAAGCCTTGTTCGCGTTTCTACATAATTGGATATCGCGTTATGGTGTTCCGGAAAAGGTCACTAGTGATCGCGGTAGTCAATTTATGTCCGAGCTTTTTGAGAGATCCCTCAACATCATGGGAACCACTGTATTGCATACTAGCGCGTACAACCCACGAGCGAATGGGATGGTAGAAAGGCTACATCGTGAACTGAAAGCTGCATTAAGGTGTACTAGTGGAACAAGCTGGATACACGATCTTCCTATAGTACTACTCGCCATGCGCAACAGATATTGGGCACAATTAAGTACTTCAATAGCAGAACTGGTTTATGGAGAACCATTACGGTTGCCTGGAGATCTTCTAAGAGAAACTCCAAGTAGTCTTGATTGGGCTTCTAGTTATGTAGATTGGTTCGTAGGAGCACTTAGAGATAAGATGTGTCGTTTAGCTCCGACAAAGACTAGAAAAGCTAAAACCAAATGAAATGTGTCCTCGGATCTAAGATCGGCTTTGCAAGTATATATAACTAATGAAAATAGGAAGAAATGCCTAGAACCATTTTATAAAGGACCATACAAGGTCAAGAGGATGACTGACAAGAATGTCATCATAGAAATAAATGGCATTGAGGATTGTGTTACGTTGGATCGCTGTATTCCCCAGTTTATCTGGATTGACGGTGTGACCGAATTAACAGATGCGTCGAATGACCGTTCCATGGGCGAATCTGATGTGTGCAATCCCATCATGCAGGCACATAATGAAATGCAGTACTCTGAAGAACCGTTGTCTAACATAACAAAATCTTATTCTACTAAATCACAGCATGAAAACTATTTGTCGATACCAGATGATTTGGAAGAACTAGTGAATGTTGTACCGGGCGAGATGACGACGTCAGAGGCGCCAGTATGCACAACTCGTTCTAGAAGAGTGCCTCGTCAGCCGAAGAACTATGAATACGTCTATTACTAGCCGTTTTTAAGGAAGGTGTTGTATGTGGAGGAACAAGGATTGTGGGATATAAGCGCTAGTACGTGTTACAACGGTTCCCTTGTGGTTGAGGGATTTTACGTAAAGCTCGGACATAAATTGACTAGCGCGATCACTAGTGACCTTTTCCGGAATACCATAAGGCGATATCCAATTTTGTAGAAACGCGAACAAGGCTTCTTGCGCTGTCATGTATTTTAAAATCGTCCCTTGAAATTGACGTCTAGATCTATCTACCATAGACAGGATGTATTTGTTTACATTTACTTCAGGCATCTGGACAATGTCTATGTGTACGTATCTGAACCGTCCAATTGGTATCCCTATATTCTTTATCTCGGTTCTGGTATGTCTCCACACCTTACACGTTTGCCACTTGGCACAGGCTCTTACCCATACCCGTATTTCTTTAGACATGTGCGGCCATACATATCTGTCGTTGATTAATCGAATGGTGGCTTTAATGGATGGATGACCCATGTCAATTAACACTTGGATAATCTTGGCCCGTAACTCCAACGTCACATATGGTCGTGGTTGACTTCTGGACGTTTCGCATAACAACCACTTGCCACTTATAAGCTTAAGGTCATATCTTGGTCTTTTAGACAAAACTAATTTAAATGGATGCGATCCTTGCGTTTCCTCGATCTGACTAACGAAATCATGCATTGAATCATCTAAACCTTTCAAAGGACCTTGAAATATAAGCTCGACATCAGCTTCATTCGGTCGGCGAAGTGCATCTGCTACCACATTCGCCGTACCAGCAATATGAGACACAGTGAAATCGAACTCTGATAACCGTGTTATTTTGGAATATACTTAGTAATTAAGCCTAGCTGTTTTACCAAGTATGCTGATCAATGGCTTATGATCGGTCAATAACTTAAACTTATGCCCGTCTAAGTAATGCTCGAAGTGTAGCACTGCGGCATACACTGCTAGAAGCTCTTTGCCAAACGTATCATAACGTTTTTCTCGATCATTAAACTTACGGCTATAAAACCCAATCGGTCTTACTACGTCCTGATCTCTTTGCTGTAGCCCTGCCCCTAATGCAGCATCTGAGGCATCTGTGATTAGCTCGAAAGGTTTTTCCCAATCTACAGGTGCAAATGCGGTTATGTCACTTAACATATCTTTGGCCTTTTGGAATTTTTCTCGGTCTTCTGAACTCAAGTTTATAGGCCAAGACTTCTTGATCGTGTTCTTTGCACGAGTGAGATGGCGTGTTAACTATCCAAGAATTTCGGCTAAACCTGGAATAAATCGACGATAATAGCTGATCATGCCCAAGAACCTTCGCAACTGGCGTACGGTTTGGGTTTCCGTTACATCCTTTATAGCTTGGATCTTATCTTCCGAAGGACTATTTCCGTCTTTGGAAAGTATATGACAAAGGTATTTAACTGAAGAGCAACCGTTATTTCTCTGATTATGTTTGGCCACTAATCCATTTTGTTCCAGCCTGGTCAAAACCGTTTCCAAATGCGTAGGATGTTCGTCTCGTGAGCGATTAAAAATTATTATGTCCTCTATATATACT